>JAQNCA010000006.1:16022212-16053439 GCA_029783725.1 Acanthurus tractus | reverse complement strand
AGGATGTAGAGCGGGTCGTCTACTTGTAGGTCGATGGTTTGATCCCCAACTCCTCAAGCCTGCATGTCTAGCATTTGTACGCAAGTTACTGAACCCAAAAATGTGTGTGAGTTTGTGTGTGTCTCTCCCTGATGAGGGGGTTTGCATTTTGTAATGAAAGCCCCTAATTTTACTGTATAAATGTGTGTGTGAATGAGTGAATGTTTGCATGTATTGCAAATCTCTTTGTGCGGTCAATAGACTAGAAAGCGCTCCACGAATGCAGTCTATTTACCATAAAATATATGGCATTTTTTAAACACAAGCCCTGTTTTACATATTTTGGAGGTCTAAATGTACAAAAATATTAAAAGTTTTGCTGTTGATCCAGTACATCACCTCAACATACAGCTGCAAATCTAACTTTTATGGCTGCAGTGCAAGTCTCTGAGGCAAATAGCAAATAGCGTCTGAAAACATTATGGAAAGGATCTCTTTGGAGACTGACCTTATTACTAAAATGCTATGCTATAGTAAAATGCTTTATGTTTCAGCAGAAACAGCTGCCATGTTGTTCTACTCAAGCCAAGACTCCACTGACAAAAACACTAATTTTCTCTCACAGAACAAGAGATGCTGGTCTACTGCTGCCTTTTTTACTTTATTTCAAAGCATTAGTCTAAATTTAATGAACATAAAGCCTCTGAACCTATTAGTTTACTAGACCCCAAAATATGTAAAAATAGAACCCAGGTTTAAAAATATAGAAATTACTCTTTAGCAAACACATCACACCTGTATGACATTTTAAACAGCTCAGGTATTTTAAAAACTTTAGGAAAGATTTGATTTTCGAAGATCTCTTCAATCAGTAACTTCAATGTCAGTCCTGTTAAACCAATCACCATAATTCTTTAAGAAAACATCTTGAACTGTTGCAAATGACTTGCCAGCTGTGTTACACTGTAGTACCCAGAAGTTTTGTAGGGTTTGAACCTCTCCTTTGTGAGTGAATAGTTGATGGCAAAAAACACACACACAAAAAAACCCAGATAATCTTTAAACACAACATAGAAAAAACAAAATGCATATATATATAAAAAAATGTGTCCAAGAAAAGAAACAGAGAATGAAAGATCCTGAATAAATGAGATGGTCACTGTTAGCAAGTGAACATTTTTACTCATTATCTCTCACCATCTTTCACTCTTTTATTCTCCCCTTAGGCTTCATCATCATCATCATCATCCTCAGTGTCTTTGGTCCATGTGCACAATGTCAAGATGGAATGTCACAAAACAAAAACAAAAACAATCAACAAAATAAAAAATAAAAAAAACAGGTGTTGTCGCTGCAATGGTGATGGAGGACAAATCCATGGTCGTGTGTGGGAGGGAATACAGCGCCCATAAATCAACTGAAAAACAATGACAAAAACAATAAAGAAAATAAATTGAATGAATAAACAATACTTAATGAAAATAATGAATTATTTATGAAGCTTTGGACTCTATAGGCTACTTATAATGTAATACAGAAGCAAAGAGGTGCTGCAGTTACAACAAATACGATTGCTTAGTGCTTGTGAAAACAACAGTGATCCATCACAACTACAATGAGTACGATGTGGTAAGTGGGGGGGGCTCTACACTCTGAAATGCTGCATTTTATCTGGAATGAATTTTAATATCAACTTGTGTCCCTACATGTGTCTAAATGTAAGACTTGAGAGCCTAAATTAATCACATAAAAAGCCAAACTAAGATTCTGTGTAATAGACCTCATAAAAAAACCACAAAATGGAAGTTGGATTTCTCGAGCAGCACTGACAGCAGGGTGTGCGAGCAGCCACAAGATGGAGCCACATGCCCTCCAAAAATGATCAAGCCTCAGATATGACTGGGACTACATTAGCTCCAAGTCATGCACAGTTCACGTCAATGCAAATCATTTGTCCAAAGCTTTGCATGCGTTTTCAGATCATTTCCATCCAGAGAGACATAAGCTCCACTTATTTCCAGTGAGGATGCAATATTATTACTTGCAGAGTCTTAAAACCATAAATTTTGATACATAATAATTCAAAGTTTACAGCAGTCTCCTTTACTGAAGAGTATTTTTCCTTGATGGTGACAGGATCTCCAACATCTAAGTTTAAGAGTTGGCTACAGAAAACTACGGCATAAATTAGCTACAAAAACACCTTGACATTGTCCCCACTTGCTGTAAGTTTGAAGCCTGCTTGGATGGCATCCATTCAGCTAAAAGCACGTTAGTATTGATAATTGATAATTGATGAGCCCTGGCCTGCAGTCAGTGTTTCAAATTTATCAAAGAAGTTTGCACATCATGTGCATGTTGCTTGATCAAAACTAGGAGAATCTGAAGGTTTCTTTAAGGTGCATTCAAGGAATTTCACCACCTATTACTGCTTACCACTGTAAACTGTGTCACTGCACAATAAAAAGTGTTTTTTTTTTCAAGAAGGTCATGCATCATAATGCACACTGGCATACTGTAATGTGTTCACTGGAATCATGTGTCTGTTAATAAAGAAATGTATGCACTAGAAAACATAATGATACATGAAAAGCCTGTACTGTAGTTATATTTGTGTGTGTGTGTGTGTTTGTGTGTGTGTGTTTGTGTGTGTGTGTGTGTGTGTGTGTGTGTCCCTTCAGCTTAACTGTATTGAAAAATCATCTGTGCTCTACGTGAGCTGTATTCTGCATCATCTATTTATAAGCCAAGCCTTCGATTGCCTCTGCGAGAGAGCTCAGTGGCTCCTCCCTAAAAATTCTGAATGATTAGAGTGAGGGGAAAGGAAAGAGTGAAAGGACAGGAAACGTGAAGCTAAGGCAGGACAAATGGGGGAGGAAGTTTCCCTCGCAAATGCCAGGCCTTTATAATAGCAGAAACTCATGTGTGCTGGCGACAGGTCAACAACTGCACAACACGTTCAGTTAAAGGCTCATTGATGTAACACAGCAGAATGTGTAACTCATGCTTAAAGGCTTGTAACAGAGGGTTAGAGAGCAAAATGAGAAAGGATAAAGAAGCAAGAGAAGCCAGAAAAGAAAACAGGAAATCATTTCAAGATTTAAGGCACAGAAAGAAAAGACTACAGGATTAGTTAAGGAAAAGCAGCAGGGTTGAAAAAAACAAATTCCTGCTGCGGAGAGAAGAATGAGGCTGGAGAATGATAGAAAGGAGGGATTTGGCTTACTTTTTCTTGTCCTTGTCTTTCTTGAGGGGCTGAGATAAGGAGAGGGATTCGGCTGCCACCTTCTTCCTGTTGAAGGCGTTCATCTCCTCCTCCAGGTCTCTCCGCTTCTCCTCCACCTTCCTCTTCTCCTCCTGATGCATCCGCTTCAGCTGCTCAAACTTGTCATGCAGCTGAGAGGGAGGAGGCGAGGATGGTGATGGGCAGACATGATGGGGACGAAGGGGAGAGACGGGAGACGTGAGGACAGACAGGTAAAGCAGGGAATAATCAGAAGTTAGAACAGTTAAGATGATTACTCTTTCAAAATTTGATTTGTCATTGACCGATGTTACTTACATTAGAAAAAGATTGTATTAGAAATGAAATGTAAAAGTGGTATCAAATTATGACAAACTCATTAACTGAATTTTCACCTTACTCTGTTCTATGGAGCCTTTTAGTGGATTCTGGATGACTGTGGTGTTTTCAGGCCTGCAGCTGCAGTTTTTAACGCGTTGATTTAACTGCATGATTATCTTTATGACCATTTTGAGGCCTGTATTTTGTGGTGCTTTTATATTTCATTGTGCTACATTTGACAGGTGTTTCTGTTATTTTCTCCACTCCATTTAAATCAAGGAGGGTGGGCTATTTAATAGAAACACCTCTCTGTTCAATGTAATTCATGGGAAAAATGCTCCTATTTTTATTTAGCCTTTATTTAACCAGGAAGATTCCATTAAGATTACAAAATCTCCTTTCAAAATTCATGGGGAAAATAGCATCAGTATAATGTTTAAATAACTATAAGCACATGAAACAAAACTTGGAATATCAGCTTGCTACAGTCATCCAAAACAATAAAAAAAAACACAAAAAGAAAGCATATAGTTTCATCTTACAAATAATTTGCCCATAAACCAACAGGAGGAGTGGAGTTAGCCATGGAAGCTATTATAAAATTCCAATTGTACTTGCCACAAAACCCTTTACTACATTTTTAAAGCTTTAAATGGGATCAGCCTGTCCAGCTGTAAGTCTGTCTGCAAGTGGTTCCAGGCTGCAGGGGAAGACATCTTTAAGATCTGTTTGGTTTTTTTTTAAACCTTAGAAAGAGACAGAGTGCAGACTGTCGTTACCAGTTTTACTAGTCGTACTTGCTGATAGTTTTGCATATTTTAACTGGTGAAATGAAAAGAAACTTTAAAAAACAATGGATGGTATGTGACAGAGTTCCTTGCATCCTCTACAACTTGATTCATCTAAGAGGACATCTGGTCATGCATTGTCTGTCATGTACTTGTATTGATTGTGTTGACTGATGTTATGCAGTATTGCAGCACTGTGCCTGGTGTCTTGTGTTTTTTGTGTACTCAGTAGCAAGTGTAAAAGCAGAGCTACTGAAGGCATATTCTGACCTTCTGTCGGAGGTCACAGCTTTAAAGAAGCATCTCTGAATTTGTGGTGTTTTCTGCACACATTGTGATCATTTAGGATCAAACATACTGCATCTATAACTGTAACCGTAACCTAACTTGAGACTCACCTCTCTCTCCTTTTCTTTTAGCTCTGCTTCCGTCTCTTTTACTTTGTTGACAAACATTTGTCGCATTTCTTCCTCTTTACGCTGCAGGTCACCCAAGAATTCCTTCCTCTTCGCCTCATATGTCTCCTGAAGGCTGGAAAGCAGAAAAGACAGAGTGGAGGACAGTGAGGATAAGTATAAAAAATTGGAATACATGAATACATGAATGTGTGTGTTTTACTCTCAGGCACTCTCTCTCTCTCGTGCTCTACCCGAATGGCTGGCTGTCCGGGTCTGTGTCTTTGAATCCCATCTCCTCCAGCTTGCAGCGTCGGTACAGTTCATAGTGACGGGCGTGGGTCTGCTCCCTTAGATCCTCCATGTTGACTCTGATCAGCATCTCTCGGAGTTTTACAAAGTCGCAGTGACTCTCATTCTCAACTGAGGGGAAAACACAAACCAGATATAAGATTTGGTTATGTATGTGTTGATGAGTCAGTGTCAGAGCTACAAATGTGAATTTAAGTCTTATTTCTGAGGCTTGTCTTCTTGCTTTAATTCTGTGCTTAGCTGTTTCTCAATGCTTCCAACCTATTTTAACACCCCATCTGTCGCTCTGTTTTTCTCCCTTTCTCTCTTCTCTCTCTAAAAGCAGGAAATCATACCACATCTCTTTAGGAATGTGAAGTAGTCTGCATAAAACACACTGGATGAATCACATCTGGCATCATTAAATTATACTAAATCTATCACATTTCACCATGAAGCAGGAGCTGATACATTAGAGACATTCTGCATTTTTTGTGTTTGTTTTTTCAACAAGAGTGACTTTAACAACTTCACTTCAGTTCATGACTGAGCGACTCTCACAGTTGAATGAATTCATGGAGGGGAAAGGGCAGGAAGTGTTTCCTGCCTGACAGACTGACAGCTCAGGGAAGAGGGGGGGATCTGCCCTGGGCGTCATTTCCATTCTGATGAGGCCTTTTTTACTCAAAGGTCACCTCATTTACTCCATTGCGACATTATGGGCTGTACAGAAATAATATGTTGATTTTGGTGTTGTTCAAGACCAGAACAAAGGTTAACATGGGAGGAGCAAGTGGGCTGGGGTGCCTGAATGTGGACCAAACACATCTTTACTGTGAATCTATACGGCTGTGCTCATTAAAACTCATCCTCGGTGACCTGATCACAAGCAGACAGTTTATCCAAAGGTATGAATGCAACAAATGCATCCTGAGATCTGAAAGCTCACAATACATTCAGAGGTGGACTGACATGCACATGGCATGTGTGTGCACCAATGGCAGGCTTATGCCAGCAGTCTACTTCCTGTGTCTACGTCTACAGTTTATGGCAGGCAAGGCGGCTTTTGCAAATTTGAATCTTTTTTTTAAAATAATTTTTAATACCTTGTAACTTTATATATTTTGTTCATTTATTTAGTTAGTTTATTTTTATTTGTAAGGAAACTGGTTTAAATTCTTTTAGGAGTTTTTTCCAGACCTGCAGATACCCAGCACAACAAAATCTTTTCTCCTGGCTTTTTTCTACTGTTCTCATCAAGATGAATCACTCCTCCTTTAAAAAGGGAATAAAGTTTTCCATTCTTGACAGTACTTTTTCCCTCCATTACCATATTTTATAACTCTTCACACACAGTCTATGTGGAAACTTGGAAAACTTTTAATTGTTTGATACATTCAACCTCCTCCAAAAATGCAAAGTACTAAAAGCCTGGTCCAGTGGATAACTTGATACCTAAGCCAGCTTATTAAGGAAGATCTAGAATGACTCATTAAAATGTGCATGTGTTGTCAGAGGGGAAAAAATAACTTTCCCCTTGTGGTCAGTTAATGTGATCAACCTGTTAAGGCCTTCAGAAAGATGCTACAAAGAGCTTTTCTGTCGTCTCAGCTCTGGAGTGTGCAAAGCAAGTGCACATGCAAGCCATCAGTTTGCACGTGTCTGTGAAAGCAGCCTGCAAGCTCATGATGCAAGAAAACACAATATAGCGCCAAAACAATGAAGCCTTAAAGTTAAAATTGTCTGAACAAACCAAAGATCTCAGACTTTCCTTCATTCAAGTGAGACAAAAGCAAGTGCATAAGGACTAACTACATCTCATATACTTTAACACCGTTGGACCTCAAAGTAGCTGCGGTGACGCAGCTGTCTGAATCACTTACTCGTGTTTCTGCACAGATTTGCTGTCTGACCACACATCATTAGCTGGAATATACGACTTAAAACAGACATGAGCTGTTCTCTGGGGCTGCATCTAGGCTACTGAAAGTGCCTGTTCATTTGGCATCTTATAGTCGCTCTGTGCTGTGCTGCTGGACCCCCACTGCGGGCTGGATGAGGACCGATCCTCTGACTGACTGCAGCACTGAGCCCTCAAGATATCCAAGCACAGGGCTCTGCAAACACTCACGCACAGACACAAAGTCACACAAGCATACGTCAGCATGAGAACCAAAAAGTACAAATAAAAAGGATGGAGGAAAACAGAAGAATGGCTGAAAATAAATCTGCAAAATTCAAAACTTAATGAGAACAGATAAATGTGTAAAATGAAAATACAGAGAAACACTATCTTAGAGACAGACTGGTCATTTAACCGGACATTTAAAATGATTCATATGCCTAGCGGTGATCATCTGTTCTTTCGTTTTTGGCAAGACCAAGTGTACTTTGAGTGGTAGAAAAAAGTACCATCCATGTGATAGCAGTCATGGTGAATAACCTCACTATATCTGCTAGCGTGAGTAAGATATTAGCAAAATCTACACTGAGAGGCTGATATTTTTGCAGGTACACTGTTTGGAAGGTTCACCATCTTAGTTTAATGTGTTAAAATGTACTAAATTAGCATAAAAAAGCATATAAAAGGAAAATACCAACAACAACTGTGGATCACATGCAAAAGTAAGTGACTTATAACATCCAAGCTCACATACAAACACCCACTAATGTGTGCTTGTGCACAGTTGCACAAACACACAGTAGCTTGAGGGAAAGAAATACCAGGGGTCTGCTACATGTCACAGATGTCTGGAGTTCAGAGATAACAGAGCATCAAGATCCTGAGGGAAGATAAACACACTCACGCACACACTCACTGAGCCTGTTCAATTACTCTCTTTATCGGTGGACAGTCCTCCCTCTGTCTTCCCTCAAGTCCATGGAAATTTCCCATGGCTCTTCGAGAGGTTACCATAACCGATCTATATGACATCTGGCATCTACAAACTGTTTCCACTGACACAGGCCTCCTTTCAGCCGGCCAAGTGTAGTAAAACACTGACGCTTCTGTCCTCCTCTGCCCCTGTCCTCAGATACTGTGACAAAGTGTGTTGTAGGAATGATGAGCCATCAGTTTGCAAGCTGGTCTGACTAAAAGCAAAGCAGCCTGCTTGTATTACATCCCATCAGTCCAGAGTTTTGTTTGTTAGGCAGTGATGAACGTTATTTATGAGATAATTAAATATAGATGAAAACGAAAGGAAAGAATGACAAAGGATAAAATACAGTAAAATTTATTTCCTCACATTGCATCATTTGTTGTTTACAACCACATCTTAAGTTTTTTCTCTCTCTAAAGTTCACTGGGGTAAACAAATTTTTTGATGCTGTTTTTATGGCAGAGACAGAACTTGATATCACATATTGACATCTGGTTTCAGTCCTGCATTCACTTTAGGAGGTGAGACAACTTTTTGTTAATATTAGAGTCATATATCGTGATTTTATGGATCTTAATTGCTGAGGACCAAGAAATAAATCTATTCTGACGAAGACAGATCCAAAAGGAATAAGCTTGCACTGAAGGCGAGATAACTTATTGCAGACAGCACTATCCTGCCTGTTACTGGACTGGACTATAGCTTCACGGTGACTGATGGAGTCTTACGGAATTCATCCCCAGGAGACAAGAAGCAGGCTTTATAAATAACCATAGCCTGTCCCTCAGAGGGTTGGGGAATGAGACTGGCCAGTGGATAATGGAGAGAGGGAAGGAAGAAAGGGTGAGGACACATAGCAATAAAGCAAGGAAGGAAGGAAGAGAAAGAGCTGGGAGGATGGAGGGAGTGAGAGAGAGAGTGCTTCCCTGAGAGTATGATTCCCATTCGAGTGGTAATATTCTCACAGCACAACTCTGTGTGACATTATTAAATTAAAGTGTTTACACTAATTGACAAAGCACGGGGGGAATAAGCTGTGGGAAAACAAAGATCCCGAGATCCCTGACACAGTAAGTGAAGTCTCTGTGGTCAAAGCATGTAAACATACATATGTGTTCCCACTTACACAGAGGCAGAGAGAAGTACAGTACCGGTGTGCAAAAAAAAGACATAATGTATAACACCATACAATTCTTGATTTATATAGTACAAAATCACAACATAAGTTGTCTCAAGTTGCTTTTCATAAAGAGCAGGTTTTAGACCACACTCTTCTCTCTAGAGCAAGCACTTGGCAACAGTGGCAAGGAAAAACTTCCTTTAAACAGGCAGACAAAAACCAAAACTCAAACAAAACCAGGCTCTATGGTGGGCAGCCATCTGCCCAGACCGGATGGGTTGAGGTCAAGGGCTGAGGTCGAGAAAAAGAGAGAGAGAAAGAGAGAGAGAGAGAGAGAGAGAGAGAGAGAGACGGGACATCTAATAATGATGACGATGATGATGAAAGAAGCAGAAGAAACAGGAAAAAAGGCAGCACACACACAAACACACTCACAAACACACTGGCAATACCCCAAGAAAAATGTCTACCCACTCGCCCTTCATTTCGCACTGTCACTCTGCATGAAGTCACACTCGCAGCTGCGGAGGGCACTCTGCATTAAAAGGGAGAATATAAATAAACAGGCAAACTGTGGGATGCACATGACACTCAGCCATGAGCAGGAAAACCGCTTTTACAATGGAAACTGACTGACATCTATCTGAGTTATATTATGTGTCATTTCTCCATGAGCAAAAGTGAAAATCATCAAAATAAGTAGCATGTGTTATGAAACACATCATCCACTGTTTTTTTTTAAACTGATGAAGATTTATAAGATTTTACTTTACATCTCTGAAGAGACAGTGAAGGGAAATGTAACTAAGATGATGTTTGCATGACCAAAATGACACAAGCAGCATAGGTGAAAGTTCATTTTTGAAAATTCCCTGATACTGATGCATGTGTGCTGCAGATCTGAAAGGTGTCTGATAAATCTTTACCGGGTGTATACAAAGGCTGAAGCTCAGTGCTGTTTTCACGATCGGTTATTTGCTTGATTAATAAAATCATGTCACGTTCTTCCTTAAAAATTATTTGCCTATGATCCTTTTTAGGTTTATTCACAACACATTAAAACCATGCACCATGGACCAAGAACTGACTTAGTGTTTTGATGTGTTACGATAATATACCATGATATAGCACTTCTCCTTTCCCACATGTAACACTCCGCCTCATTTGCCTATCTAATACCCGTAACCCAGCCTAACCACCAGCCAGCAGCCAGTGGATAAACAAACAAAGCAGCCCTATCAGATCTGTAAGCGGGGAAAGCATGACAAATCTCTTGGTTCCGTATTTGCACATCGTGTCTTGCTTTTCCAAATATCTTGCAAGGACAATGACACAGGCAACTTTTGTTTACGGTGGAAAAACTGTCCTCAGGTAGAAGCAGGACACCGCTGTGAGTGCGACTGATTTAATGAGACACAAATAAAACAGAACTGCGAACAAACAGTATATTACTCTAACTTCCACTGCTGTTAAAAAACAGAGTAATCACGTTGGATTATTTGGTCGGCGTTGGTGAGGTCTTCTTAGCCTTCCAAGTCAGAAATCCGGCTTCAGTGTGCATGAGAGCTCTTAAATTCTGACCCCTCCATGCACTCAATGTTGTGTTTGTTTGAGAAACACAAATACTTACACATACACACACACACAACCCGTTTACTTGCTTGTTAATGGTTCTCACCTTGCACGACACCCCAGGGATACTGTCTGGCCCTCACGGTTTTGTTCCCCACTTTGACCTCTTCCACGCTCCCAACAACAGCAAATGGCAGATGAGCCTGAACAGAATAGAGGACTGAGTGTTAAAAAGGTCAAGAGGTCACAAGTGTAACAGGAACCATCAGCAGGGGGCTGAGTCCCAGCTCCATCTTTCTTTTGGGTCACAATTTTCTAAGTTTTTTTTTTTATATACTTTCCTTATCCCACGGCAACCATTTCTTAAAGTTTTACAAGACACAAACATGTGATGTACAAATAACAAAACAAACAGGATGAATGGGAATCAAGGGCTTAATTTCAAATAAAACTTGTGTAACATTGACTTTCCTCTCTCTTATCTTCCAAAACCAGACCACACCAGAGACAAGAGTAACCATGTATAAGCTGCACCAGACCTCTCTTTTAAGTTTAATATGTGGCTCAGTTGGGACTGAGGGGCCTATTTTATTGAAGTGATTAAACACACACGCACACTTTCCTGTTGATCTCAGAGTTACTACGCCTCGTTAGGTTCGACAGCAAGGCATTATGGGGGAAAACATGCCAGATTCGCGACCTCAAAAATTAGGTGGAGAGTTAAAACCAGCTGGCTGGTTGCAGCTCAGAGGAACAAGCTGGTGAGTGTGGGCGCTTGTGTAACCGACTATGAATAGATGGGGATACTGTACGATGACTGTGCCAGGGAGAACCAAACGCAGTCTTATTTATGCAACAGAGAATTTACTTTGCATTTGTTCATGTGTGGGCGTGTGTTTGAGCACAGCACAATTGTACATCATCCCCCATTGTAGAACTGAGAATACTAATTAAAAGTCAATAGATGTATATATATTTTGCTACAGGCACATTAATTTTTCAGTAGTGCTAAAAAAGCTGGCATGTGCTGCCCTTAACTTCACAAATTATTTTTAATTATAAAAAAGAACTGAGTGATGGGGATCTGGTGGAATCATACAGAACATGTTCTCATATAATTTGGTGCAAAACTGAAAAATATTTGCATTAACTGTATGTGTCAGCACATGCCTGGGGTCAGCTGATATTTGCAAATATTTGTAGAGTTTCTCTTTGCATAAAGTCAAATATCTCATTAAGAAGACGTTATTTTTCTGCACGATTTAAAACTCCTAAAATAGCGTGAAACATATGCTGCTGTTTCCAGATGTTTAACACATGAGCCGCTAAAGATAGAGTGCTACAAGTCAGTGAAACACAGAGAGGGTCAAAGGCCTGAATTTCAAGGCTATCATTTTTATTTCAACACATTCTTCTGTGCATGTGAGCACATTTATATTTTCTTTTATTCAGCAAGAAAAGGTTAAGTTTGACTTCATATACATTAAACAGAGACGATGCTGAAAAACGAGTAAAGGTAGAATGTTAGAAAGACTGATGACATGACTTACGTTCATGGAGGCATTGATCTCACTGACTGTTTCATCATCAGTTGGGAACTGATATATCTGGACCCCGTTGCTCACCAGCTCACTCATAATCTTTATCTTGAACTTATGGAGCTCACTCTTGGAGATTGTGTCTGCTTTGGCGATAATTGGAATTATGTTGACCTGGAGGAAGGAAGAGACAAGGAGAAAAGGGACTGTAATTGTGTTCACATATACATGGAATTCATTATGTAACCTTCTTGTTTAGGCTGGTCTGACATGCATCATCATGACAGGACTAAATGTACCTGTCAAGCTTGAATATGATGAGCGAGGATGCACAGAGAATGAGCACAATGTTTTCAGTGAACTGCAGATTAGAGCAATTAACTTCCCTTTGTCAGTAGGTCACAAACAAACACTGAGAATTACACTTAATTAAACAAGCTGAAGACTTTATTAAAACTACAAACAAAACAATCGCTAGGCCTAAATATGGCAGAGGAAGCTCATGAGACCATATGCAAACAGTATATTGAATAAGCTCTGTCAGAACGCAGACAGAGACATAAAAACAAACAGCCATTATGTAAACAAACTAGGCTCCATCTCCAATCAGCAGCAGATGTGCAGAAATAAACAGTTTCCCTGCATTCCACTGTGTGCGGGTGCATTACCCATATCGCTAACCAGGAGGATGAGGAGGATCCCCACAGATACACTACCTCATCAGTCCCAAAGTGTGCCTCAAAGCCAAAGCCAGAGCTTGTTAGGAGTCAAATTACAAGCTCATCATATGTTACTGGATCATTAATTTACAGCAGGGTAGCCAGTATAATGTTTCAACCCTTATTTAACAAACCAAGTTTACTGATAGCAACCCAGTGCTGACAACAGCCCTGCAAGGCCACTGAAGCAGATGGGAATGTCTTGTCATGTTCAGTGGAGAGGGAGGGGTCAGTGATATTTGTTCACTTCCAACAACTGGGTTTTCCCAGCTGGCCAAGGAGCATTCCCAAATAGTTCTCAGTGTTTGTTCTCAACAACTAGGAGCACCAGATGGATACTGTGACCACATAAAAGCAGTTCACATATAAGACCATTCATTGAAAAAAAAAAAAATTCACACAGCCTGATATTTTTGGCACTTCTAGTTTTAAACTTACAAAATGTCAAATGTCTGTATATGAATCAATTCTGGAGAGTGTCAGTGCTCATGGAAACCATGTGGATACATTCTCAGCCTCAGTAATGTGAAAAAAAAAGTTCTCATAATTTGGGTGGGGGGGGTTGTTGAAGGAATGATGTTAACAGATCAAAAGTAAGCTATGGGCTACAATTTATGCCCCATTATTTTGAGCCCGTACATGTACTTTTTACATTTTGGCAAATTGGCACCATTTAAAGTATGCAAATTAGCTCTTAGGAATTCCAGACAACTATCACTGAATTACTTCTGAAGAAAATTTAAAAAGGCTTCTTCTAACATTTCTCCGTGGATTAATGGCTGTGTATTCACAATGAGCAGTGGAGATGATGATATCCTCAGAAAGTCATGCTGAATCTAAAATTAAGTGCATTATGTCTAGTTGTTTAGATTCAACAGACTCTTGACTCTAAAAAAGGGTGCAAACTTTGATGCATATTACTGCAAATTGGTGGGTAAGGACTGAGCTAGTGCAGCATAGCCAGCTAATCTCCAAAGTGGTATTTCAGCACTGAAGAAAAGTCTGGCTGCACATATTATCATTATGATATAAGGGGAAAAAACACACTGGCTTGTTTTTATTTCCTTAAAGCAATCGCAATCACCTTGGGCAGCCAGGATAAAACATAAGTGCCTTTGCAAAATAGTTACACGCAGACAGTTAAAGAGAGGGGAAGTAGTCGCCCACTGTCTTCATCCGGTGAGCCAGACTAGAATTGATCATCTCCAATAGTGCTGATTAGCAGGCCAAAACAGTGAGCCAGACAAGACTATTAACTTATTCCTGCTTTCGGGACACCGACATGTACCTGTTTCTTTCACCTCATGCATCTCCATCTACTCATAGTGGAAAACATTTTTTTGGAAGAGAAAATAAAATGCTTTCCAGAAAGAGTAATCTGAAAATATAATAATTCTCAGAGTCTTAATGCTCATAGGAGGTCATGATAAAAACCATGTTTGAGTGATAATGGTGAAAATTTTGAGACATTTTAAAGGTTAGCAGGAAATATTCATCTTTGTTTTTCGAATGACCTCTAAAATCCTCTTCATCCTCATATTAGCTAATTAACTGATAATGATTTCCTCCTATTTAAGAAATCTTGTTCATTTTGAACAAAAGACACATCCTTCAGACCTTAATCTCTCTTCCTGCTTTCATCCACCGCAAACCACACTCTCTCCTCTGTAGGGAGGAGTGATTCAGACAAGAAAAACACCATTGTCTAGCCCTGACAGCAAAGTCTACAAACTGAGGGAAAAGTTGTTTCTGGTCGGCTTCCCTGGTTTTCCTGTGACAGAGCTATCTGGCAGACAGGATACCCCTGCTCATTTATCTTCGGTTTCCAGATAAAAGTAGATTTTTACACAGAGAAACGCTCGATTTGACTTGGTTACAATTTAGCAGAGAAATTAAAATTGCGACTGAAGACCATAACTTTACTGCATTATTATTCTTGAAATGCATCTTATGTCATGAAATGTTTTCATTGTAATCAGAAAGTGTTTGCTCTTTGATTTCAGTGCTGAAAGGATTGGTGAGATCGAACTGACGATCCAAATTTTGTTTTGTAGACATTATATGGATAACAACAAAAACTTGCAGCTTTTTTGGAGTCTGGGAATATGTGCAGTGTTTTTGACATTGTACATGGTGAACAATAAAACAGCTCATTGTAAAAAAATAATTAGTATTACAAATAAAAATGATCATTTGTTAGACCATTAATTTATTTGCCGTCTCTTTTTGAGACCTGAAGTACTTTCTGTGGTTAACCTGTGGCCACCTCAAGCCCGGATATAACAGAAATGAAACTGCTAAAAGTGCAAAGGCGAATGAAATGCTGCTGCAACACACTGACTGCATCAAGACAGAGAGACCACTGTATAAACAGTCCCATCGAGCCTGTAAAGCAAAACAGTGTCACATCCACACTGTGGTCACTCAACATATCCTTGCTTTCATTAAAAACAGTGATCGCATTTCTCATAGTGGAAACATTGCTAGGACGGAGTTACTGAGGTCAGAGTGGTGTTCACTGCAGCCACCCACTGTTATCCTCACAGTACCGTGAATCATTTTGGATAAAAGCGCCAACATTGCTGTTATTTTACACTTGCGATGCTGAAAAAGGATTGTGAGAAACCAAAATGTCTCTTTCAGCCACACAACAAAGAGGTTGGAGGTAGAGGTTCACAAGAAAGACAGTTTGGTTCATATGAATGGATGCAGTGATTTCGGTAAGATAAGCTGTTTCAGTTCACTAATTGAGGTGAGAACAAAAACATTTAACTCATGTTAAGTGTTCAGTGCTTCATATTTAAGGATAAAGATAATATATATTTAGCTCAGTCTTGCTTCAAGGCAGTGGGTACAGAGTGTTGGCTGTGTATGCTGTGGTGGTTTGGATGCTATCAGGAGACAGTTGGCAAACGTAGGCTGCCAGCTTTTGATCACTCTGTTGGCTGGTAAAGACAGCACAGAGGCTCAGTGGTCAGCGCTGTCACCTCACAGCAAGAAAAGTGCTGAATTTGGATCTTGGTCCTTTCCATGCAAAGTCCTTTCTGTTGTTTGTGTAGGTTTCCTCCCAGGACGGAACAAAACAATTACCTTGTTTCCTCATAGAAATAAGAAAAACAAAAATTATCCTATTTTTCCTCTTTAGCATGACTTTAATTAACTGTTATCAAACAATTCAATAAGGTAAAATATTAAATCCACATTAACATTGTGAATTTAAATATCATCAAAACCTGTGAAACTTGGTTGAGGTCCACTGTGAAATAACAGTGACAAAACCATGACAAAATTTGTTTTTCTGAAGTCCTAATAAAACCAGTAACTGTCTCCTGAGAGGGAAAGTTGGTTCAAGTATCCGGTCATTGTTTTCAATGGTATCAGAAGACATTTGGCAGAGATGCACAGCAGTGCGTTGATTGCTGGCAGAGGTAAGCCTGAAGGTTCTGGTCACAAGCTGTCCATCTGCTTTGTTTGGACTCATTATAGTTGCATCACAGGACAGGAGCACAGCTAATACTGCCACTTTATCATTCCTACAGCACTGCGAAGAGTTTTAATATGTATGCAGTACAATTCAAAGGGTGTATGGTGTTCTAAATTAAACAGACTGATGCAGCAAATTGTGATTAGTGCACCTTAAGGTGTTGTGACAGGATGCTATACAATACACATGCCTAAGATCACACAGGCCAATGCGCAGACCATGTGTTCACCAAGAGACATCAATGACATTTAGTCATCTACATACATGCAGAGTTTTTAGCTGAAGACCTCGGAGATATCCAAGACATTCGTATAATCCTTCTCAGCCTCAGGTCAAACAAGCACACACAGAGTTGAAGACACAAATCTCCACTTTTGTATTTGAACTGCCTGTTACTCTGCAAATCTTTCTCCTCTGGGCTTTGTGAACATGCACTTTGAAAGGCTTCGAGGATCCTTTCCTTTCCCTTTCTGAAATTTCACACTTCCCACACTCTGAAATGAAGATTTAGGATCAAAAACCACAGAATGGTTTTTAGCAGTGTCTATCACTGAGCAGCTTTCAAAAAGCATTCAATCAAAATGTCAACAAGAAGAATTTATTCAAGCCATATATATGACAGAACCTTACTTTGTACAGAAAAAGTAAATATTAATGCATATATGTTCATGTGGATAACAAAGAAAGATATCTGGTAGGTAGTAAAAGCAGTAATAACCACAATGGCAAAGCAAACTAAAAGAAAACTGCAGTGGTTACTTATCACCAAATACAACGTGGCCATGCCTTGAATCGTAAAATTATTACTTGCTCTCTCTAACTCTGTCCTTCCCGACTAAAATGTACTTGTCCCTGTTCCTTATCTCACGCTCTGAGTGCTGTTCCCCTCCAGTTGTCTAATTAAGGCCAAGCAAATTGATTGTCTCCACTGAGCCGCACTCATGCAACGTATGGCAAGCAGAGATCCATAGACCAACAAAACTGTGTAATACTGCTGGCCCTGGAGTAATGACAGAGCCACAAATCAATAGGGTTTTGAATGGGAATATTGACTGGTGTACAGCTGACCTGTAAACATGTAAAATATGTCACATCACACCGTCTATTATAGACTGTCAATCAGAAGAAGGGATGGACTAAATCAAAAATTTTCAGTTGCTAAAAAAACATGCTGGCATTTAGGAGTGGAACTACTAAAATATGGCAGGTCTTCCCAAATCTCTGAGCTGTTTAAGTCTAATTCTTAAACCTTTTCCACAGGATCTGCCAAATAACTCCACTCTGAGAAATGCCATTTAAATTGAAAGTCTATACGCTGAAATGGAAGCACACAGTCACTGCAAAGTTGGGTTCTTTTTTTTTTCTTTTTACTCTTTTGGGGCCCTGTGAGTCCACACCCCAACAGAAAAGATCAGGGATCCTCAGTGAGAAAGCACACCGCTCACAGTGAAAGGAGGTCAGATTTCAGCAACACTGAAAGTTATTCACAGACAATGTGAAAGGACGGTGGGAAAGGACTAGGACTGTGTGCTTTTAGTGCAAAGGGGGAGACCAAAGCATATATGAGGATGTGTGTTTGTTGTGTGTACCTTGCTATCCAGTTTCTTCATAGTGACAAGGTCCAGGGACTTGAGGGAATGTCCTGTCGGGGCGATGAAATAAAGGCAGATGTGGATTCTGGTGTCGTGGTAGTTAAACAGCGAGCGTTTGATCTTCAGCTCTTCCTGGAGATAGTTTTCAAACTGGGTGTCGATGTAGTCAACGATGGGCTTGTAACTGTGAAGACAGCCAGAGAGAAACTGTAAGGATTTATGTCTGTGGGTAAAAGTATAAACATTCGTCTTTTTGTTCTCACATTTGTAATATATTTATTTAAAACGAAAAATGGAGTTGTCACCAGGGAAATGAACCGAGACAGTTATGTTTTTAATAACTCTGAGATCTGATTCTTTGCCAAGATCTCAGCTTAGAGCTGTACAGCTTAGTGCTGCATGAAATTTGTGTTCAGCTTATGGGAGCCTGGTTGAAACAAATCACAGAGGCAGCAAAACATCCTGTACTGTAACACATTTAACTACTGAAGCCTGTGTTTCACAAAGAATATTGCCACTTTTTCCATTGATATAAGGTTATAAGAGTACAAATTTAAAGGACAATTGTTTTTAACAGGTATAGTATGAGTTGATACACCAGCAATACTGTCATGGAGTTTTCAAGAGCCTGTAACAGATTTAGAGTTAAACAAAACCTCTGAGTTTTCAAAAAAAAACTTGTTTGGCTCTTTCCCATCCACCTTCACATGTTAAAGTAGCATATCAGTCCGGTCATCTAGAGGTGAAACACTAGCTACTGAGATTGTATTTCCGTAAGGGAACAACCAATCAGAAGGCTGCACTGAATCTTCAGCAAGCTAACTCTGCCAACAAGAGCCAACTAGAACCGAATGAGTCAGACACACTGCAAAATCCAGGGGGCAGGTGCTCACAAAGGCCTAACATAGGCCAACAGCTGTACAATCAGCTCGGTGTTTCAAGGCCTTTAAATTTAAGTTGCCGCTCTGCATCAGATTTGTTTTGATGATGGGTTACCAAACCTTCTGTCCTTTAGCATACTAGTAAAATGTTTAGTCATGTTCTCCTGTTAACCACCTCATTTCACATACACCCTTGATAACAACTAACATTAACACCAGGCTGCAGTGATAATCTTGTTAAATTTTCAACAGCAAGTTTTCCCACATTTTTATAGCTCAGAGTAAGACATGAGTCAAAAAGAAAATCTTTCTACATCCTCTGCAAGCACCATGTTTATAGTCATCTGTCCTCTTCCCTCCCATCCATCTTCAGTCTTCTCTGTGGAATGCACCAACTCTGACCTTTTGAAGCTCTCTCAGTGTGCATTTACAGTCCGCTGCAGGGTCTGTCCTTCAGCATGTTGGTTTATGCAGCCTACAGAGAAAGCTGCTATCAAAGGGCGTGAGAGTGCTGCTTACTGGCTAGATCGCAGTAAGAATGCTCGATTCCACAGCTAAATGTTAAAAAACAGGAAAAAAAATCAGCTATTTCCTCTTCATTGCTATCCAACCTTGTCTTGTTTCCATCCTACAGAGAGACCCAAACTGCACAGGAAACCAGGATTTATATTAGTTTGTGTCTGTTTCTCTCATTGGTATCCCTGGGCGACATTGACCTAATTTGGGCAAAACTATGGTGTTGTCATCTCGCAAATAGAAAGGAGGGTTTGGATAAGGATTGATGGGCGAATCTGTTGTTACAACAGTCAAGAGTCAAATGGAAAACACTCTGGAGCATGTGTTGGTGCATGTGCTTCAAGTACCAGATGAATGGAATTTGACTCATTGGACAGTGCAGTGAGTTCTGTTGATCAGAATATATCAAACAGTCCTGGTTCAGTAAATGGCACTGTTGGTGAGATTCACCGTGACCTAAGTGGACAGTGATGTAAGGTCATGGCTTAAAACTGTGGTATATATGGTTGCATAGTGTCACCAACAGCAAATGTTTCAAAAGCTGGTCAACGAGTCACTGGTGAAATATAACTACACACATTTTCTCAAGAACTGCACTTACTTGTTCATGCTTGAGAACTGTAATTTTATGTTACTCAATACCTGGACTCAAAGTCAACTATTGTACTTTTTCCCACTGAAGTTACCTGACAGCTGTAGCTCAAAATTTTTTTGTTCAGAATCTAACATAAACACACAAATAATAGCTTATAAAATCCAACATGTTGTTTCAAATTAATCAGTGGTTTCCAACCTGTTTGACTTGTTTATCCTGAAGTAAAGCACTGTCACTGAACTTTTCTCATTTGATATTCTATGCACAATTTGTGATAACACTTAAAACAAGAGACCATGACTACTTTTTGTCTGCACATCTGTATCAACCATCTAATTATCACTATCTTCACATCATCAATTCTCATTTCATCATCCTCACCTGTCCTCTTTGTTGATCTGATCACCAAAGCCGACAGTGTCAACGATCGTCAGTTTGAGGTGGACGTTGCTCTCTTGCAGATCGTATGTTCGCGGCCGAAGATACACGCCATTCTGATAATGGCTTGCCTCTTCATTCTCAAACATGGTATTGAAGAGTGTGTTCATTAACGTTGACTTGCCGATACCAGTCTCCCCTGTGGGTGGCAGGAAGTACAGAGAGTTAAATTACTTGGTCTCCAGGGAGTAATTCATCAGCTTGCAGACAAGAGGTTTTTATTGCAGCAACACAAGTGGGAGGCCTGTGCTTTTCTGTCATGTCAGGAAAAAACAACAGAACAGTGAAGTTTTGTTGTAGATGAACACATTGTTTAGAGGAAAATAAACCAAGTTAAGGACTGAGTCAAAAATATGCAGTAGTTAGTTAATGCATGGCATTTCTAATAGTTGTGAATTATACACAATATTTAACACAGTATATCAAACACATTACAAACACACAGTTATCTACTACTCACCTACACAGAGAATGTTAAAACAAAACCCCTGTGTGACCGATTTACTGACCAACTGGTCAGGGAGGCTGTCAAATCCAACATGCCCACCTAAACTCAGGTTACGCTTCTCTTCATTCTGAGGGACACAAACAAAACAAGACAAAACTTTAAAGGTCTGGTTTCAATGTGAGGAAAACACACATGGGGAAGACATTAGTCAGACGTAGAAAGAGCTAGTTGCTGAAGCCTTTGCATTCCTATGCAAATGAACACTGAAGACCCTCTGTATACTCTGCACATGTAAAATCTGTCATTTCACATTTTGCATCTGATAAGAGTTAGGTAATCAGGACCTGCAGATAGGATTCAAGAACAATCCTTTGAAAGCATGAGGAACTGAGGACTTCAAACTTCAATTCAAACTGAGTACAGATACACTTCATGAAGAGTAACCAGAGAATTAACTCATTTGGAAATTCAATATGGAAAATGGAGGACGAGGAAATCCTCCACTGGATATAAAATTAATGTATAAAGTTGTGAATTAACCAGTTCTTTGAAAAAAAAATACTACAGGGGCACAACTATTTCAAGGCATCTACTTTCTATTTCTTCAGCACTTATACGTCATCACAGCTGCAGAGTACAGACAACTTGAACAGATGATATAAAACCATCTGTCTTGATTTGGCCTCCATATAATCATATTTTCAAACACAATTGAATCCAGTACAATGTGAGGCACCACCCAAACCTGTAAACAAAACCAAAAATGGTCTCCAATCACCACTGTTAGAGTTAATTATTGCACAGGCTGTGCACAACCACTCTGTAATCAATGTGTATTTAGGGGAGAGCGCATCCTGCAACTGAAAGCACAAAGATTACCAATATACAACAATCCAAAAATAGACCAACAAAACTATTGGGTTGTAAGTGTTTTCACCTTTGCTCCCTTTTATCAAACCCATCTCATCCAGGGGAGAGTAAGCCAGTGAAAAGAGACAGAGTGCTAGAGCAATAGAGGACGAGAACAGACAGCACCTTGAGATGAATGGGGCCACCCGAGCTCGTCTGGCTCAGCCACGAAGGACTGCATACTTGAAGGCTGATGTCACCGAACAGAGGCGGCCTGAGAGCAGGGCTCAGCTGAATGCAACCAGACTCTACTAAACTCAGAATGGAGGAAAACTCTGTATACATACACTGTAGAAGGGTTACAAAGTTGATTGAACTGTGCAACCAAGGATGTACACAGTATGCATACATACACATATGTGAGTGTGTGTGTGAGTGCAAAAGAAAAAGAGAAATGGGGCTTAATGTGTCAGGCCACACCCCTGGAGTAATCTGAAGTGAGCTGAGCTTGTCAGTATTGAGCTGAGCTGCAGCTCACAGGGAGCTTATTACATTACAGCACATTAACACCTGTGTTCAGTGAGAAAAACAATCAATATAAGCTGCAAATATGCTTTAAGTGTTTCTAAATGTGATGTTGGTGAAACATCCCACGAAGCTAAGGAGGTGGGCTTAATGGCAAGTCAGGTAGCACCAGAGTCACAGACAAAAATGAGAAATTCTGATCATTAACTGCTGTGGATTCCTAATAAAACAATGTGTTCACCGATAGACAATCACAGTCAACACAATTTGTTCATACAGGTACCTGACTGTTGTTTTAAAACAGAGCGGTTAAAATGAGGTTGTAAGCATGACTAACAACTTTAATCAAAATGCTAAAATTAGAGACAAAGCAGCTGAACCATACTTTCAATTTCTAATGAAATCTAACTCTTGTTCCTTTTTTAATCTGAACAAAGTTTTTATGAGTCGCATCTGTCAAATGAATGCAATGCTTCTGGCACCCAGTAGCAGGTTTGCAGAGATGAGGAAGAGGATTAGGTAGTGGCTTTTTCTGTTTGTTAGTTGCCGGAAACTAAGAGTTTTTAAACATCATTGATGCTTCCCTGTGGTATTTAGTTCACTGAATAAAGCTTGTGGAGATATTTGGAGAGATTGCTGCAGGGGGAGGGTGTGACCACTGGTATCGAGCCTGGACGGAAACTGGTGCAAGGACTCTAAATTCCTGAGTTGTATTTATAATAGAAGTGAGCAATTTATATTAGCCTTTATTTATCCAAGGGACAGTAAATAAAGGCCTGCGTGCTCATGTTCCATCAACACTTCAAATTTACATGTGGTAGCTGCCTCACTGCATGTATTTGTTGATAGGGCGTCTTGCTCAAAGGCAACTTTACACATTTTTTTTGGTGCTGGGGATTTTTTTTTTTTTTATTCTGTAGGAAATTTACGCTTCAAGTCACAGAATTGCTTCTGAAAACCACTTTGCCCTAAAGTACATCTCTGGACTTTCAGAGAAGCAGGGGCAACGTGAGGGAGCAAACTTGTGTGTCAAACTCATTATTACGGAGATGTTTGACTTTGCAAACCAAGTTGAAAGAAAAGATCATGACACATGAGATCAATTCTAGGCTGACCACCATACACGGATGCAGACAAGCTGTCAACAGAACATGCTCTTTGTGTGGGAATCTACGAGGCAGATGAGTCTCTGACTGAGGGCTACAAAAAAAAAGAGCATGCAGACCCGACCAACAGTGTTATCTTAAAGGATCAGACAGATGTGCAGACGTAGACAAAAACTCGCCATGCTGTGGCCCAACTGAGCACAAGTGGTACTCAGTTGTTAAAGAAGTATTATGATCCTTTACTGAGCTTAAAACAGCAGAACAATAATGGGAAAAAAACTTATTACATGTAGGAGTCCTTCATTCAAATCTTATCTAAATAAAAATACAGAAATATTATCATCAACAATATTAACATTGTAAAAGAGCAAGTAATCACATTATGAAAAACGGGTTTCTTATGTCATTTTCTTGTTTTTCTATGGCTGATTATTTATATAGGCCAGTGTTAAAAGTAGACTTCCTCATCCAGTGAAGCACTACATAAAACAAACTGTAATAGGAAAAAATAATTCTAATGTCTTGGTTGCTAAAACATTTGATGACAACTGCACAAGCTGTCACAAATAACAGCCATTTGTGAAAATTAGGGATCCATCCATTCATTCAAACTAATTAAGAAAAAAAGAGAGCAGCAGTATTAAGTGTGACAGGAATAAAAAATTGCTGGTAGACTGTCCCGGAGGAGGGAACGACAAAGTCCCATAGGCCAGTGAATCACCAGGCCAACAGGAAATGGCTTCAGAGAGGGGCCCCAGGTGGCTCAAAGTGAAATGAGACACGAACCATAAAAGCTAGTTCACAATGTCGTGTGTTTGTAGTGGGCTAATGTGAATCCCTTCTGTGTCAGGCTTGACAGGTCTTTTTTCAAAATAACAGAGGGGAAAGCACAAGTACACAAACACAGAGCACTGGAGAGACTGCTGAGTCAGTGATTACATTTAATGATTATTTTCATTGTAGAATAATTTTTCCATTATGCTCTGATTAAATTAGTGGCTTTTTAGTCCATAAAATGACCAGAAAATGTTTTTTAAAAAATTCACAATTTCCAACACGAGTGTAATGTATTAATCTAGACCAGGGGTTTTCCAGTTCTGACACTAAGGGCAACCACTTAAATTCATGACCACTGTACCTCCCCAAAGTCAGGAAGTTTAATACTGCAGCATGGGGTCAGTGTGTTACATTTTGGGCCATAACTTAAGCTCTTTTAAGCCTATATTGGTCCACATTTAGCCATTAGTATTAAGCTACAGCATATAAGCTATAGGCATTGTTTTGCTGTTTAGAAGTATTATTGGTAAGCTAGGGCATCTTTGTAGCACCATCATACTTCTTTCATAAAAAGGTATTTTGTGACACAATTCACTTTTACCAAAAAAATGCAACTCCTGCAATTTGAATATTGCAATCTGCCATATTGCAATGTCAGTCATAACCAGATAAATCTTTAAGCCCTAAATATGAGAAGCATCTTTTTTCCATTATTCTAATGTGAATTAACTTGCATCATCAGGAAGTGTAAGTCATACTAGATATGGAAATATGTGCAATTGTTTGTTTGTATGTTTAGATTTGGCTGAGTTATGTCTCTAAAAAGCAGGAGCTTTAGCACTTTAATTGCCTCTATATGTTGTGTGAGCCTAAGCCACTGATGCAACTGCTGACCATGTTGATAAGCAGGTGAAATCAATTGGCCAAACTGCCATGACTGGCTTCCTGTGGTTTTCAGAAAACGCTCACACATCCTTTTCAGCTCATGCAGTATCTTCGCCTCACATATTTTCCTCTCCCTCCCCCTCATCAACCTTCCTGTATACTTTACAGCTTGCAAGACCTCTAATGTAAACTAATTGGTTCAAAACTAGTTCAGTTTACAAACTACAACTCAATGCATCAAACAGAAACATCTCAAGCATCCACAAAAATATGTGGATACCCTGGCAGTAGAGAGCAAGACATCAGTTGTGACATCAACCTCCCAAAAGCTAAATAAATACATAATAGAGATCCAACCTGTCGTTAACTGAAGGCAAAACCAAGATCTTATTTATGCACTCATCACTCCATAAAAATACTTTTTTGAGCGAGCAGTCCTGGTATGACCTGAAATTCTCCTATCAGTCAGTATCTTTCTATCCACTCTTCAGCCTCTCTCTCTTGCCTTTTGGCCTTCATTCCCACCTGACTTGTGTCTGACTTGTGTTTGCAGCTCATGTCTGCCTGAGTGAGCCTCCACCTGACAGAGAGCAGCAACCTGACAGACTGAGACACACACCGCTGCAGCTGATGCTTTGCGTGGGGCGAAATACAACGAGGGAAGGCCTCTGAAAAGGCTTCAAATATTTACAATAACTCAAGGTGCACTTTGTGTAGGACTGGGTTCTTTTAAATGTCTTGTTTTCAAATTAAATTTTAAAGAGGTTAGATCAACTGTGGGGTGGTATTCTTGTTTTTTTTCCTCTGATCCTGTCACTAGGCATTTTCCTCTTTTTATAATGTACTGTATATTCAATGTCTTAAAGATGTGCAATGCAACTTTTGCACAGGAGGTCCAAAAACAAGTAGAAACAAACTCTTTATAGGTATGATATAGTATGAGAAAGGATTGTAATAGATATCTGTAGCATGAAAGATATCAGCCAATTTATCATTTAAGCAATTTTTCATGCACAGATACCAAATATTTGCAAGTTACAGCTTCTCAAATGTGAAATGTTCTCTTTTTCATACATTAAATTGTGAATTGAGTAATGTCCCTGTGCATGTAGAGATGTACTGTTATTAATACTACAATGCAAGTGGGGGAAAAAAAACATTTGCATTGAACTGTGCCTTGTGAAAATCATATATAAAACTTCCATTTTATTCCAAAAAATAATTTCCTTAAAAAATGCTCAGTTTTACTTTCTGACAGATGAGTCATTCCATTAGTCTGTTGTTCTGGTTAGTCGTCAATACTGTATGCAGCTGTTTACTTACTACAAGAAGCATATACTTCATTTAGTGTTGAGAGCAAGTGATCAGTTTGGAGGCTTTTGGAGACACTTCAGACCAAAATTAACTTAGCTACTTAAATAACCTCAACAACAAACCCACACACACACATGCATTCTCTTGAGAAAAGGTGTCTAGTGCTTTCTGTGCAATGGCGGTCACATAGACTTTTGAATGTGCCAGAAGTCCTTTGATTTTTAATTGAATAATGACATATGACACATATGATATAGTAAAGATGCTGTATTAATGCTCATTATAAATTAAAGCATTAACATTTTACAGTTCATCCATAACTGATGGAACAAGAAAAAGAAACATACTTGAAAAACATGTTTTCACAGCATCGTCAGCTGTTAACACACCTACAGATTTTACCCTTAGTGTATTGTCTTAGGAGCTCACCTGCTGCTACTTGCGTTAGTGGTGTTGTAATGGTAAAAATGTTGACGGTTGAGATTTGGGTGAAAGAAGTCTGCCATCAGGAATCCACAAGCAAAGAGAAAGAGTTTCACTTTTATCCTATTAAAAGCACTGGACACGCACTCATGTATGACAATCATATGGCCGTTTAACCACTCAGTCTCATCTGCCCAACAGGATATACAAAAAAAATATGAGTGAGACAGATGGCAGAGGAGACAGGATCCATTTTACGAGACAGATGCACAGCTCGCTCATCTTTACAGGGCTTTTCAAAAATTCCTTTCAATCACTGAACCGAGGAACAAAAAGCCTAATCCTAAAAAAAATAACAGTAATAATATTTTTTATACTTCTGTCAGTTATATTAATGGCAACAAGCCAAAGTCTTTGTGGGGTTTTTTTGTTTATGGATTAGAGGTCAAACTTGTTTGGATCAGCTGAGCTTTTTTCTCACATGAATGTCAAAGCTTTCACACATGAAACGTAAGATAATGGCATTCAGTTTTCAGGCTCTAGACTAGTTGTGCATGTTGTTGATTTCTGTTGGCAAAGACAACATTGAGGAGGCGAGCTTGATTTAATCAGAGTCTGCAGACTTGCAAAAATGTGGACTCAGTGGAGAGCACTTCAGGTAAGCAATAAAAAATTTTATGCGGGTTACTATGAGGCATCTATCAAACGATGGATACTAACTGAAATGTGACATGTACAACTCTGGGGATTAAACTTGCTATTTTGTGACTGTTTAGAATGCAGTAAATCCTATTTTAATTTGTTTTGATTAGAGTGATTAATCTGAGAATATAACAGGAGAGATTTCTTGCACTGTGCACATACACTTGCAGTTCTAAAATGCGGAAACAGTAAGCTAATGCATATGTCTTATTTGCTGGCCTTTCTTGTCAACATTTTCAGACACTAATCTAGCTGAATTTGCAAATAAAGTACAAACTGTCAATTAAATGACCGTGCCTTGCTTTTATTTTCTGTTTCCAGTACTCTGCCCTGCTAAACTTGTCTCAACTAAGTCAGTTTTGTGTAATTAAGTGAAGTTGACTTGATCTGGGCATTCAAGCACATGCCAAGTGCAAGCTGCATGATTACAAATCCAAATCACAGTTGAAAAAATTTGACCCCATGCAACCTTTTACTGTTCATACTGATAACAGCACATCTTTATTCCACACATATCATTTTGAGCTGCACACCCAAACTTTCAAGTAAACACGTGCTTGCTGTTTGATTCACTGGGTGCCACAAAGCAAACTTTCCTTCAAGGCTGTATGTATTACAACATAAAAATAAACACTCTTGCCTCAAAATTTAAATTTAACTTTTCCCAACATTATTTGAAACTTGGAAGTATTATATATTATTATATAGTATTATACGGGCTCAGAAACAATCTTTACGAAATTCTAACTTTTTTTATGTGATATATATTGACTCATCATCACAGAGGCTGCAGCTCAACTGTCATCACTCATCTGCAACACTGGATTTGACAAGCTTGCCTCTAGCCAGTTTTCGTCTGTATGTTTTTGACTTATATACAGATAAAACCACTGATGACATAAAACAATTTGCATTGTTCAACTGCAATCTATCTGGCTTCAGCAACATGCAGCTCAACTACATGGAAAAGGCTTCCTAAAGTTATTAGGAAAGGTGTTTTTAGTGCCTGAATGTGTTTAAAATGCAAAAAAATACAGACTGAGTTCACTTGATTAATTTGTATCTAGAGCACATAAGTAGATACTGAATTTGTTGTGAGCATCACTACCTGCATAAACAAGCAAAGCAGCAGTGACTTGTCCCATAATTCCTCATTTCTCCTCTTTTGCCTTTAAGCACTTCATAAAGATTTCATTTCATGCGTGAAGGTCTCATGGGAGAGACAATTCTCTTCAGGTTCACTAGGCATTGTACATGCAAAGCATGTTACAGGGCATTTCATTACATAACTATTGAAATGAACCACTTCCTTTTATATATGCTACACACTCTAATGCAATCAATGAGTGAAAACAATAAAGGAGTAGTTGGTTCCATTGATTTTTTCATGTGGCTCTGGCCTAGAAAGTTTACCCAGAGCAACATGGAATCGAATTGGGCCTACAATGCAACCAACCACACATCCCTATCAAGAGCTGCACATAATTAACAGCATGCCCTTTACACAAACTGCCAGGCGCACATGTCAGTTTGTTCAATTTGGTCTCACTTAGTTCAAAAAGTTGGACAAGTAGTCAGCCACTCAGTTGGCTGCACTGCTCCTGACACTGACATTCCACAGGCCTTTTTCAATGCAATCTCAGCATTTTGTCATTAATCAATTCTCTAATTTTGTATTCCAAAAGAGACATTTTACAAATAGCAAGTCTGCAATATCTTCTGCAACTTGCACCCCCTCTTGGACATCTTTCTAACTTAAGAAGTGCCTGGTGTGCAATATCCTAGACACCCTCTTTCTTTCTTTTTTGGACGTTTTCCTTTTTGTGCAGACATGTGTTGCACTATTAAGTGGTAGGAGTTGCCTGGAGTGTCTTCTTAATCTCTTTATCCCTGTATCTCAGTGCTGCTTACAGTCCAATTCACCACCGCTAGGATCTCTTCAAGCATCTGCCAAAAAGTTAATCACCCTTTTGAAATCCCCTCCTGTGCAATTGCTTCGTCACCATTATATTGGTTTTTCATATGCATGCTTTGTTGTGTGAATTCTTGACAGCTGACTATGTTATCATATGTTACAGGTATTTTCTTAAGCCTGTATTACATCACTCTACAGACATGTCTTACTGACAGGGCTTGTCAAGAATGAAAATAATGCAAAATACATCCTCCTCTCATCTGACAGTCACTACCTCGTTACTGTAAGATGCAAAGGCTCTGTATGGAGAAACACAGGCCACAACTTGAGTAGCATCTGGCTGGCGAAACCTGACATGGCCTTTCGTGCAAAATGTCACATTATGAGTCAAGAAAGTGAACCACAAGTTAATTTTGCACCCGAGAACAGGAAGTAAAAATGACAAAATATGTCAACACTCTGTGAGTCTTCCCACTGTTGACGTTAGTTGTAGATCCATTAGTTTACCACAGCGTTGCAGTTTTACGGAACAATAGCGCAAGTGATACACCTATATGCAATTTAAGTGAGCATCTCATCTGTTAGCTAGCCACTGTGTTTGTTGCATTCAATAACAGGGAGGAAATACTAAGATGTTTTGAGCTTAAATCCATTTCTTGTCACGTCAACTGTGAACAATTGAATGGTGCCATACGTTACACCCATTGCAACGCAATACGTTACATGGGGGGGACGTTGGAGACGCAATTATCAGCATAAACGTTACTGCACGACATTAAAACAAACAGCCCACAGCAGCAATATGTCTTAACTGAAGGAAACCTGGTCCCCATCACAGAAATCACTTCCACCATCTCGGCTGAGCCCACATTACACGCTTCAAACGCGGGGGAGGCTTAGCTTCATTCCCAGCTAACACGCACACACTCACTTTTACTAATCACAACCAAGCATTCCCGCGGTTAAACTTGCAATGTTTTCAGTTCCCAAAAAGGGAGGAAAAAATGGGGAAAAAAGGAAGGCCGTGACTTTTACTTACCGAAAATACGTCAACGTCCGTGGCAGTCATGGTGCGGAATGTATGGTGTTGATGTGCTGGGCAGACTGAGCAGAGGCGAAAGGGAGCAGCCCTCGTCTCTCCGTACTGGCCTGCTAAACTACTGAGCCGAGCTGACAGAGATAGGCTAGGAAGAGAGGGACACAAGACGGAGAAGAGCTAGTAACTGGGCAGGGAGGCTACCAGCCCCGTGACGAGATGATTCCCTGCCACTTGGCTGCTGGTTCGCTCAAGTCAGGAAGCAGTTCTTATTTTCTCGGTGTAAACTCTGGATGGGAATAAGTGAGAGAAAAAATAAGATTGTTTGTTTAAGCTAAACGGTGTAGCACTGAATATTAGTAAACCAAGACGGCAACCTGAACCAATGAAAATGGTAGTTACTCATTTTTTTGCGCGTGCGTGCTAATGCGGAAGTTATCAGTTTAATCAATTCCCGCGATCTGAATATTGGCCCATGTTTTCATTCACGTATCAAGAGTTGCTTGCCAAACAAGGAAGAATATTTTAGAGCTTGAAAACTTTAAAGCTGCTATTTTTTGTTCCCAGGAGGTGTTGTGGCGGTCAACGTTTGTCCATATGTTAATGCAGGAGATGAATTATCTTGACGCATAGCTAACATCTTTGAGCGGGACAGATACATTCCAATATGGCCACTTCTCAGAAAACTCCCATTGAGTCGTGGAATGTCATGCTGAACGCATTGCAAGCCAGGACAGGAGCGAGCAGCACCGCTGAGCGACGGGGGGGGGGGGGGCCGGAATAATGTGGGGAAACGGGGGGGAAAAGAAATGCCCAATAAAAAAGTGAGGGTTACCGTGGGAGGTGGACTTTTGTTTTTTTTGCTATTAAAATTGAAATAAATTAAATGGGT
>JAQNCA010000006.1:16011139-16022119 GCA_029783725.1 Acanthurus tractus | reverse complement strand
CCCCCCCCCCCCCCCCCCCCCCCCCCCCCCCCCCCCCCCCCCCCCCCCCCCCCCCCCCCCCCCCCCCCCCCCGAAATATGTGTGTCAACGGTGGAGATAATAAAATACCTGGTCATCACTTCAGTGTAGCCTGTGAATTTGTCCTTTTCATTTGATTGCTATTATAATGTAAATAACTTCATGAGGTCACAGGTGGACTTTACGAGACTGTGACTGAGCCAATCAGAGCATGCCATCTGATTATGTTGCAATAATGTGTTGTTTACTCCAATTATAAAACCAGTATGTCTGTACTGTATGTCTGAACGTGCGTGTGGCCTAGGCACCCTAAGGACAGGTTGGCTACTTTTTGGAGCCTTGCATCAAACATTTATTATAAACTCGTAACTTTTTGTGTGAGTGTGCCCGATCATATTTTAGAGTGTGTCAGCTTCATTACTTTACACATAAATACACACACAAACACACATGCATATCTGTGTGTGGGTGTGTCAAAGTAAATAGCAAATGGGCTCCTGTCACTGTTTAATTGAGTATTCAAACTTGAATGACAAGAATGGTTTCCATGAGTGATGATGCTGGTAATCATGTATTTCTTCTTTAATTTATTTTGTCTGTTTGTTTGTTTTTAAATTAATATAAAGCACATTCAGAAGTTGCGATTTTCACAGTTTCTATTTCTATTCTTAATTCAAAAAAAATAGACTGTAAACCTATAAACGGCTGAGTGCCTTCTTTGTTTTTTCTGAAATCTTAAGCTCTTTCCCTGCAGCTAAACACCGGCATACATTATTCAAATTGTATCCACGTATACACTCTCCCCGGAAAGAGACTCCTCCAGGTAGAGGTGGAGATAAGTGAGCGAACAGGTAAAGACTACTGTGTGTGTCACCGGTACAAAGGTGTAACAGGACACCGCGCGGCCGTGTGTAGACTTTCAGTTTTTCACGATGGCTCTGACACAGGATTCCGTCCTGTCTCTGCTGATAACGGAAGGCGGAAAAGTAAAAAAAAACGACTTTGTTGGTAAATCCAAAGGATTACTGGATAGCGACGATCCCGAACAGAAAAAACGGAACAGGGAACTTTTCAAGACTTTTGTCAACAATGTCGCCACCGTGATAGAATCCGATGGTGTCAAGTATGTTGTCGTTAATAAAAAGTATCGACACCTCCTGGACGGCGGTCGGACAGTGGAGAAGATGGACGGTGAAGAGGAATCGACGACAGGTGAGCGGCAGCGCTCACCTACGCGGAGGGAGTGCACGGATAGCTGTGATGCGGCTGGAAGGGAAAGAGCAGACGTCCCCGAACCTGAGCAGGAACAGGAAAATAACGAGAATGATGAAAACCCGACAGAACTTTCTCTTATACAGATGGCATTGCGAAGGAGCAAAGGTTCTAGTGGTAGAGTTCGAAAAATGCTGAATTTTAATATCCAAGAGCAGGGCGCACCTGGAGATAACTGCCCCAGATGGGGTGCAGAAGATGAACCAACCAAAGTCCAGAATAAACCATTCGCCTTGCCTCTGAGAATGCCACCCAGCAACTTTAAGGTCAAGCTCAATGATACAAAAGAGAACCAAGATGTGACCCCTGGGAGCCCAATATCGGATACCTTCAAGAGCAAGAGAAGGCCCCCGCCACTGGAGACGCATGGCAGCATCAGCTCTCCCCAGCTGAGGAGGGCAGCGAGGAACGCCTCTAAGGTATCAGAGGAGCCCAAAGAAACAAGGGTGCCCTCCTCGGTTCCCCTGGAGCATTCGGAGCATGAATGGCTGGTCAAATGTGCCGCCGGTCACTGGAGCCAGGCTTACGGGCTGCTGCTGAGAGACAGCCAGCTGGCCGAGAAGAGGGACTTCATCTCAGGGTTCACCGCCCTGCACTGGGCGGCCAAATGTGGTAACAGCGAAATGCTTGTGAAGATAATCGACCTGTCCAAGCAAGGAGGGGTTGACTTAGACGTTAATGCAAAAACACACGGAGGTTACACCCCTTTGCACATTGCTGCCTTGCACGACCAGGAGTACATCATTACAATGCTGGTTGGGGAGTTCGGGGCCGACCCGAGCGTCAGGGACAACTGTGGTAAGAAGGCCTACCACTATCTGCACAAAGGCATTTCTACCTCGGTGAGGGAGATGCTTGGTGAACCCAAAGCCCAGCAGGTTCAGGACAGGGCCCTGCACGAGAAAGAAGAGCTGGACCTGTTCCTGGATCTTTCCAAGGGTCTGCATACAATCAGCCGTCTGTTCCAGCCCCACACGACGGGCCACAGGAAGAAGCACAAGCAGAGGTCAGCATTTTACTCCCTGAGCGAAGACCCCGGCGAGGAACGAGAAGACAACGGCTTCAGAAGCAGGACCATATCAGATGCTTTTATGTAAACTCATAACAATGATAGATGTTTTTTTTTTTTTTAAAGAGGAATGGTGTTTTATTGCCTCAGAGAATTTGACTGACATCCCTATGATATTCAAGCCCTCTTTAAAATTGATCCCCTGAAAATTTGTTTGTATTTTGTTAACATTTTCTTATCTGAAGAGAGTGATTACATGAATTACAAAGGTACAACATGAGAAAAACAGCATCATGAAATGAGAGTAATGGCTTTCTGCTTATTAAATGTTATTGAAATTTATAATAATTCAAACAACCATCCAAGTGGGACTTAAAAGTTATAAAAACTTTGTGGCACGAATAAAGTTTACAGGTGTTACCCTCCTTAGCTGAAGAAATGTTATCAGATGTGAAATGCAGAGTTTGGTTGTGTGGTCAAAGGGATAATGTTAATGACGGAATCAGGGGAAACCTTTTAAAAAAGTTTGATTGATTTTGAATTACAGACTTAGAGTTATACCATGAGATGTTACCTGTACAAGCTGAATCTGTCGGTATCTGTGTTTACCTGTGCAAACAAATCATGATTCAGAAAACATTCCAGGAGGTTCTGTGAGTCGTAATATTACTCACAGTCTGTGTTCTCTTGAAGGCAACGCCTCTTTAGTTTTATATGTAGAGGCTTAAACTCTGAAATGAAAACAAAACTTAACAAAACTACAGAAAAAAAAATTGTTAATTTTGTGTTGATTTCTTCCATTTAAGTTTACGAATTTGTGTTTTCGAAATAAGGAGTCAGTCTTATTTTTCAGTGTAGCATTTTAGCAAAGTAGAAACTGCACCCAGCACTTAAGCAGCCGCAAAAATGAGGTTATTAACTTTACTAATGTAACCGAGTTCCTGCTGTTCAGTTGTTATACATTCTGACATGTTGTGATTTTAAATGTGCTGCACTCCATTACTTTAGGCAGAAATCTGACTGTACACTACTTGTTTTGACAGTTTGCACATCCAGACTTGTTTTCTAGATTTTGATCTCTTTAAGAAATTCGTTCAATCTGTTTTCGATATAGATAGTAACAGGATTTCAACTGATTTACAGCCTCTTATTCAGCAGTGAGATCAAGACTTGACTTGTTTTCTTCCATGTTTTCACCTCTAAAGAAGGGAAGTGGTCATCATCCTGCTATCCAGAGCCAAACATGACCGAACTAAATAATGAGACGCTCTTGCTGACTTTTGGGAGACTCATACCTCTAATAGCAGCAAAATGTTTCAACAAACGAAAGTGAAAATCTGAGACATGTTTGTGCCCCTGAGGAGGATTTAGAGGACTTGCCTTTTCCTCATTGCTCCACTTTGTAACAGATTAATAATTAAGCACTGTGAGGCATTTATGAGAAGCAAACATCCCACTGAAATGGTTTGGAGGGAAACCAATACTGGATTGTAATGAAGTAAAATACACTTTACCAGAAAAGAGAAAGGGTGTGTAATTCATAAAGGACTATGCAGGTGTTCTGTAAACCATTACAGACGCTCTTTGTGCCAAAAGTTCTCTGAAATGTGGCTCTGCTCCATCGTCTGGCTTGTTGAGACAGCTGTGATTCAGCCAGACGCAAAGCTGACGAGGAGTGAGTGTGCTTGCATGTGTGTGCATGTGTGTGTCTGAAGGTTGTGTGTTAATGATATCACCACCGCCAGCAGCGTGAAGACAAGAAGAAGCAGCGTTAGTGACGTCGCTGCCTTGTTTCCTGTCTGTCCTCTGTTTTCCTCAACTGAAGTGTCTGTGTGTCATTCATTCGGTGTCGACCAGAGCAGAATTAAAATAAGATTTTGGTCTCCAGTCGCAAATCTTGATGGTAAATTAGTTATTCTCTCTGTTCGTCTTGTCCCCGTCTCGAGTTGTCAACCTCTGTTTCTTTTGTTTTTCATGAGGTCACTTCCCCGGCAGCATCCATTGTATTTACGTCAGGATGATGTTTCATCTCCGAGCCTCAGGGTTTTATTAAGCAAATGTTCCTTTCTGCCTCTGCTGTGAGGAGAAAGGCCGTCACAAGGTCAGAAACGACACCCAGAGAGGTGGAAAAAAAGTCCTTGGGATAAAAGGAGCAGTAATTTCTCATGTCAAATTCCATTATAAAAGGACACTGTTTAATTAAGTGTTTTGTTTAGATGAAAATACAGACGTGTGAGTGGTAAAAATAGGTGCTAAAGACAGAGATACTTGTTTTCAAATGTGTTAAATTGTTTGTGTTGATGCAGTAATTTCTTATTTGCATTTTATCACACTTCATAAAGACCAGAACTGACAAGTAAACATCGTTTTTAAGTACCACAGTAATATAGTATCTGATAAATAGAAGTTAAAAGTAATAGTTAGCTTATTCACTTTCTTGCTGAGAGTGAGATAAGAGTATCGATAAAAATTCCTCTTTGTGCGTAAATGTGAAGCAGGAACTACATTAAGTCTGGTTTTGCTTTAGGATCGGAAGTTAAGCTTAAAGACCGGAGGCAGGCAGGAAAGTCAAATCAGCAACATGACACAAATGAGGCCTGTAAATCATCTTCTGTCAAAGAAAATTCCATACAAATGTGGATTTTTGCCCAAATTTAAGTTGTAATTATCACTTTTATCTCTATTTTGATGACCTGTCATGAAAATTAGAGGCAGCAGTGAAAAAAGTCTGGAATGTATTTTAAACCAGAAACGATTATCCCGTGATTGTCAGGTAGTCATGGAAAGAGTTTAAGTGATCTTAATTAGAGCGGGCGGAGCTTCGGCAAAAACATTTACCACAACAAAGAGGCTATAAATCATAATGATGCAGCTTTACTGTCGGCGTCTTGAAAACAAGGCCTTGTTTGTCTTCATGATTGAGCCGCGTAAAGACTGCCAGAGGTTAGAGGAGGAGCCCGAAGGTGCGCTGACATTCCTGTGGGTGGAGAGTTCAGAGTCCAGTTTGAGAACAGCTTTTAAAGCACTAATGTGAGCATCTGGCACAGTGAGCACTGAGTCATCCACATGCTTAACCACCTTTTCCACCTGCAGACACAATTATGGCCAATTTTAGCAGGTTTTTTTTTTTTTTTTTGGTCGCACTAAGCAAAATAATAAAAAGAAAAGCCCACTTTGTGCCACTTCATGGTGTAGATTTTGCTTCCCAACTGAGCTGCTTTTTGTGTCAGCCACTGTTTACTGTTTCCCCGAGACAGAAGGACACAGTCAGTGATTATCAGCAGCAAAGCTCCTCATTAGCCGACTCTGCAACAGAACTGGTGCCGCAGTGTTCAGAGCCAGCCTGTCTCTTCCTGTCTATGGTTTACACCACCCAATGCTCCATCACTTACACTGTCATTGTGATATCTAACATGCAAATTAGTGTCTGACAAAGATTGCATTTGTATAGTATTCCCAAGATCGTGCTTGACATCCCTGCTTCTTCAAAGAGGAATCTGATTTAAAGTGATTTGTGCTTTGTAGAGGATTCTGCTCTAAAAGCTGTCCAACATCTCTGTTTTTCTGTCAGATCAACATGAAATATATATATCTTCCATACCTTTAAATAGGTTTTTGTTTTCTGACAAGCTAGAAGATATTTTACTGTGAGGCCCATCAAACAAGGTGGAAATAGAAAAAAAGGGAAGACCCAGCAGGCTGAAATATGTCCCTCGTTGAAGATCATTTACTCCTGTTTTGTACAACACATATAAGGTTACAACTAGCAGCAGAGAGAGGCATCAAAAAAGCATCAGATATTTCCAAATCAAGTTTCATTTGCCATTTGCAGACAGTTGAGACATTTTTATTTCATCTTCATCTCTTTCTGATCCAACAATTCTATATAAAAAGAGTGTCCCTGTTCCAATTGCTGTTTCTTTCCCATGGAAAAAGCCTACATGCAGTTGTTTTGGAACATAAAAAAAGAAAACTTCTTGCTTCCAGTTTTTAGTGACAGTAATTTATTGGACTGACTCAGAAGCAGTGTGTCGATGTGCCTGCAGAGGGCAGAGTCGATCTCTGAGAGAAACAACCAATTGAGGAAAAGCCTCAACTACTGAAGAAACTTCCAAAACGGACAGTAAATGACAACATTGGGCAAATTTCTGGAACATAATGTGACAAAATAGGCAGTGTTACCCATCTGCACAGATTAAATATTGCATTACTCTTTCTGTACATACTTTAGGTAGCCTAGATGTCTAGTTTTATGCTTAGCATCCTGCATCAGATCTGATGGTCCACTATCAGTTTGCTACTGTTCAAGTTGGATATTACGTTTCTGCATTAGGTAACATTCCTGGTTACCAAGGTATCTCTACTTTAAGCTATAGTTCACTGTGAGGGAAAAACAAATGCCATACACTGGAAGAAGAGGGAGAGCTTAATTTATTAACAATATTACAAACATTGTGGAATTTTCAACTCCAAACAGGCACAAAACAAGTCAAACTCTCATCAGAAAACAGGTTTGAAATGTAGCATGAAAACGTGGATTTAGAGCTGTCTTTGTTGTCATACCAGCAGCTGGGACCCACAGAAATATGTCTTTCCTTCTTGGCTTTAAAACGGATTCTGTTCCTATCAATGTCACACTCCTCCAGGGTGTGAAACCAAATCCCCAACTAAACAAATATATAATCCTACTTCAAAAACCAACCCCTCCTCTGCAACCTCACCAAAACACTGCTTTGATTGAATGAAAAAAAAAAAGAAAGAACACAGGAAGTTGTCAAATGTTTGTTAGTATGCACACTTAGCAAGAACTAAAATGAGTATATATGCACGTGCTGCTTCCTTGTGCAAGCATTTTCCACACTTTCTCCCCCCTTCAGTCTTCCTTTTCTCCAGAATGTTGGTCTTCTGCATACTTCAGGAATTCCAGCAGGCTGCGGGGAATAACATGAGAGTCTTTCTAACCGTTCAGCCAAGCGTCAGCACAAAAGCCAAAACAAACACACGTTTGTTTAGCAAACTGAAGCGGGGAGAGTTGTAAAACCTCCAGAGGAATAGGTGATGGATGGTGGCAGAGGCGGTGAAACATGCGAAAAAAACATAAAAACATCTTTCAGTGTGTTCAGTCTCTGAGAAAAACAAGCTGTTTAATCACGTAGTTGACTTTTATTTTGACATTCTGAGTCAAGAGAGATTAAATGTTTTCTTTTGTGTGTGAGGGTTTGCTAATAATGCTCTTCCTCTCGGGGGTCACTTTTACATAAACATCATACACACACCAGTCCAACTCTTAAGCTGGATCAGTTTTTTTTTTGTATGTACAGTTAACAGGGAGAATTTCCAAAGGGACGATAACATTTTGATCACTTAATGACTTTGTAGGAATTTCATTGAGAACAAACACAGCAAACACCAAGAGGAGTTCTGTCTCTCTGTTTAACTAATGTTTACACACACACAGGCAAGACATTTCAGGATTTTGAGCACACACGCACACACACACACACACTGCACACATTCTGATGTAAAGCAACAGCTCACATCACTCTTAAAACAACCTTCCAATGTGTCGGCTGAATGTCAGTAAAATGAGATTAATACAAATATAAAAACTATTGACAAATATTGAAGAAGAAACATGGATGCAGTTTTTTTAAAAGGATGAGATTCTTTTAAAATTGGGGGGAAATGTCACTTGATTCAAGATCGTTCTTTCATTCAGGGCTACGGAGAAATGCTTTTAAACTAAAACCGTGTAAATTTAAATAACACAAAGGCTACGTGTATCTACGCTGTGGAGGTAGAGAATAGGAAATTAGTTTAAGACACCTGAAGTAAAGACTGTGGACTTTTCTCTTCAAAAAACTGTTTCAAGTATCACGTGTCACTTTTGTGACAAAGGGAGGAAATACTCTGTGACATAACTGCTTATTTATAATCTGCCTTAAAGAGGTTTAGCACCTCCATGAGGGACTGCTGCAGCACGAAATCATCAAGACTTAATGACATTAAGTATGAAATTAGCTGAAAGAGCATTTGCACACAATCCTCAGTGTGTTGTCAGGTGTGCACATGTACCTTTTGAAAACATGATTTATTCATTCCTATTTAAAATTACTCACTGAGCGAATAAAAGAAGCAAAATAAAGTATTTTTAAATTGGATGGAGTAAGGCTTTCGCTTGAGATTACTTTAAAAACAAATCTGATTTGAAGAAATGTGCATTTATGTATCATTACAAAGTGCTTTTTTTTTCATTCACCCTTTTTGGTTTTTAGTGCCTTAATTTGAAACATATTTTAAAATAACAACATTTAAAAAAAAAAAAGAAGATTAAATCTACTACATCTATTGTACATTTTACTGACATGATACAGTACACCGGCCCCTCTAAGGGCTACGTTCTTTTAATTAGGCATTCTCACTAATCAAAATACAATCTTAAAGCTTATAGTAGGTCTCCAGAGGTGCAGATACAGGGCTGTAGCACTACCATCTTAATGAAAAGTGAAGGAGGGTTGCTGAATTGCTAACAGGGAAACACAGAGTTTCCGCCCAGCAGCTCTAATGAAAAGCGTTCCACTGAAACACCAACATCAAGGCACACGATAAAACAGTTCATCCCACTGCTCGAAGTCAACGGATACATGTACAACATGCTGCAGGTTGTGCAGGCTGACAAAAGGAGGAGGTCGGGTGGATGAACATCCTGGACACCCTCAGTGGATGACAGAAAGGTAAGGAGCTTCAGTCTCAACAGTCTTTACAGCTCATCGTGTGTGCAGCCTCTGGTTATGAGACGAGCAGATGGCGTGGCTGGTTCCACGGAGGCCCTGACAAACTCTTTTAAAAGGACAAAAGAAAGTCATACATGGTGCAAAGGGTTGGAGATACCAGCTGGACCACTTCTAATCCACACCCAGTGTGTCTATGTGTCAAACGGAGCCAGGAAAGAACAGCCAAAACTCTACGTCTTTAAGGCAAGTGGAGAAAGAAAGAGAGGAGAAATCAGTGCTTTCGTTGCTCCTCTCTTCACAGGTTGAGGCCGTTGGAAAGGGCCTCCAGCTGCTCCTCTCCAAGCCTCTGCTTCTCCTCCAGGTCCTTCTGTCGGATGAGCAGCGAGGCCTTGGTCTGGACGAAGCGACGGTAGTCCTGCAGCTGCTCGGTGGACAGCTGACGTGACAGGAAGGTAGAGACCAGGTTCTCTCTCCGGTCCAGATTATCCTTCAGATCTTTGGCGTCCTCCCTCTGTTTGCACAGCAGGCGGTGGCGACTGTCCAGAGATTGCTGAGTGCGAACACAGAGGGATAGAAAGATAAATTATACCTGATAGCATTAAAAGGCTACATTACCTCTCTACATCACATGATGTTGCCGGGGACTGTGATTGAAATTTGAACTCTTTTTTGGAGTAGGAGTCGTGCCTTGCAGAAACATCACATTCATGCTCATTGCATGAAATGACCGAGAAATATCCTGCTGTGAACATACAAATACAGAATTTGAAAATAATTCTGATAGAAAATCAGAAAATGTTCATACAAGTGTCATATTTTTGGTTATATTTTTGTTTTAATTAAAAGGTGATGTGTTGTTCGATGCAAGAGAGAGTTGTTCTAGTTGTATGATTACAATTTAAACAGCCAAAGGACAGGAGGTGCAGTGTTGTCTTATGTCAACAGAGGGCAGGGTAGATACAAATGTCATCGAAACTGTGCTGGAGTTTCGGTGAGTCAGTGTAAATATCAGTGTTGCTGATAACAGCAAGAAAACAAATGATCTACTAACAAGCCCTTAGTATGCTGCATGTTCAGCCAGGCTGCTGCAGATGAACAAACTTGCAAAGAGCTCTTTCAGGGGAAAAACTAAAAATCGAATGCATCTATGCAGGCATAAACTGCGTTAAAAAACAATGAAATGTACAATGAAACAGAATAGTCAGATGGCAAACAGAGCAAGGCACAGAGCTGAAGCTTGATCCTGTGAAACTACTTATAACATTTGAGAGTAAGTTTGTGTCTCTAATATAGACTAACTTAGTTAAAACAATATATAAATAAAGATTAAATAACTGACAGTAAACATATCATACAGACTTACCTTAGCCTGATAACACTCTACTCATTATTTTACAATATATCAAACTAGAAAGTGCAGTCTTATCAAACTGCAGTACATCCAAAATAACCGTCAAAATGTCTGATAAAGCATTTGGTTCGGACACAGATAAGCTAAAAACTGGCAATCAAACATTGATAAATGGCATTTTTCAAATTCCTCTCAGTGAGAAACCTTGACTCCATTAACGTTGTCCTTCAACTTTTGGCTTCAAGTGGCATGTTTGCTGTTCTAAAGTAAACAGAACAGGAGTATAGCTGTGGGCATGGGAGCAGCCACACACTTCTAATGCTCATGGTCGTCTTTACCCCTGAAGCTTTAAATGAACTGCAGTGAATCATGAGATCGGTAAGGTGATATGACAAAACATCCCCCCCAGGAGCACTTGTTAGCATTATGCTTTTACTCATGTGCATTAGTGTTTATGTGTAAACAACTTCAGGGAAAAGAGACGGGGCAAAAATAGGATCGTAAAACACTGAGAAAACGATGGTGCATTTAAGTACCTCAGTAGATTTTTATCACATCTTATTTAACTGTTTCAGTTGAACTTTAACCCCAGATTT
>JAQNCA010000006.1:15991523-16001918 GCA_029783725.1 Acanthurus tractus | reverse complement strand
GAGTCAAAACTGTTTTTGGTTTTGTTCATAGTATTTATGTCATGATCTTAGGTATATGTGTGTGTTATCGGTTATCGCTATCGGCCTTTAGGAGCTGAAAGTTATCGGTTTTCGGAATCGGTTTTTAAAAAAAACAGTTATCGTCCATCCCTAATATATTGTTATTGTTCTTCTGTCTAGTTTAATGTTAATCATTGCATTTCATTTAACCAAAGTTTGTATCAAGCTTCTTATACCTTCTCTTATACTGTTTAGTTGATTCTGGCTGCATTTTCTGCAAAAACCTAAGTCATTATGAGGTTTTCCTGCTCACACAGTTCACTGTAGTTTGGTTTTGTAGGTCAGTAAAGTTAACCACCTGTTGAATGACTGCTGTTTGCACCAATAAGGCCTTTAATTATGGGGCCTGAGGTTGGCGGTGCACGTTGCAGCACACACATGAAACAATGTCAGGAATTCCATATGGAACTACAGAAATCTGGGAGGATTAGTCATGTGACAGATGTATAATGCCTTGCTATACAGCACTGCAGCTAGCAAAGACTTGCTACCATTATCCTTGCATCAGCTATATCTTTTTTTTGGTCAAAAAATGTCCGTAAAAGAGGGAGAAAACAAACTTTGCACACGCAAGCACAATTTACGACTGAGATCATTGTCAGGAAACTTGCAAAGACTATTATGCTGTGATAGAAGTGTAGTGTTTTATAGATTGTGATGATTATTGTACTTACTGTAAAACCAAAGTATTTCCAACTACAACAGTAAAGCAAAATCATAAAAATACTTACAAAATGAGGCTACTTAGAATAAATCTTTTGATGGCCAGAAACCAATTAACTACAAACTTCACTTGACAGTTTATTGTGGGTTACTTCAAACTTCTTTAGAACATATTTCGTTAGTTTTCTTATTGAATAGTTTCAGAGTTAGGGTTACAAAGAAATTTATGATTTGCCTTCATCATGCTGTTGTCATCTGCTACCCAAAAAGCTATCTTCAGTGCAGATACCAGCTCCTGCAACTTAATGATAGGTTTCACCGTGGACTCTAATGACAGAGTGAATGTAGGCCTCTCTCTCTCCTTTGACCTGCATGCCTTTTCATGAAGGTGAAGCTACATACCTGTCATGCACACACAAAGGTCAATGTTGCCATTAACACAAAAACAAGCCGACCAGTTAATCAACTTTGGCATTTAAGTATGAAAACCAGGCCTCACTGTTGATGAAAGTGCAAAAAAAAGATGGGTATACCATGAATCAGCTGATTTTGTTTAAGGGTTTTACCTACTAAAAGTTATCCCAACCAACTAATAAAAAAACAAACTCCAGCAATAATGATTGATCAGTAAATTAAAAAGACAACAGGAAACTCTTTTTAATCACTTCATTTTCCAACATTAGCAAGTTTGTAGGCCGAGCCGAATCAAAGATGATCCTAGGTGGTCATATTGCAGAAACACAATAAACTGGCCTTCAAGAGTCTTTCACACCAAAATATTTAGAGGGATTCTTCATGTTTATGAAGGGCCTTCTGATCTGTGGTGTGTCTCTGCATGTGTGTGTGCGTTTGTGTGTGTGGTTCCCATCCCTCCTCTTCCCTCAGTGAACGGAGAGGCTCCCAAACAGGGGAGCGCTCAAGTGGAAGTGATGGAGGGGACAGGCAGTGACAAAATGTACAGAGAGGAGAGTTGGTGGGGAGGGAGGTTGAGGCAAAGAGGGGACCGGCCCAGACAAATACCCTCACACGCAAACCACAACAACAAGGGACAAGAGAAGTGAACAATGACAACAGGAATGCTGAACACAAGTTGGAAGACTGGATCAACAGTCTCAAGGCAGACTGGGAGCTACTCAAGAGATCAGCTACTTGCAGGCAGGTTTGAATGAAAGTTTGCAAACTTAAGGAGAGAACTGCTAGCCAGACAAAAAAACAAAAAACTCACCCAAAATCAATGACGCTTCTGACTTCCATCTGAAAAGAAAAAAAGCTTCCTGAGTTTTAACTTAAAGAAGAATTTGCCGGATGATTTCCTTCTTTTCTTCTCACTCAGAACATCTTTCTTCCTTTAAAGAGGGACCAGACCAAGTAACCAAGAGAGCGAGATATTAGAGGGAAGACTTCTAGCGAGTCTCTTCTCCCCCCACCAAGACCCAGGGCTGCCTAGCGGGAGCCACTGATTGGCTAGCCGATGACGTCCGGCTCCCCGATGCACAATGAGCGCAGCGGAGGGAATATTTCACTGCTGCAGATAGCTGCTAGTGCTGCCTGCTGCCTGAACAACAGTGAGAGAGAGAGAGGGAAGGGAAGGGAAGAAAAAAAAAAAGAGGCCTCGCATTCCTGGCTGGCTTCAAAGACGAAGCAGAGCCCGGGCGCCATTCATTCCCAAGGCTCTGAGCCCTGTGCATGGAGACTAGCCAAGGCAGGAGGGAGGATAGAGAAGGGGAGGGGTAGTGGTGGTGAGGTTGGTGGGTGGATGGGTGACCTCCCAGCCTCCACCCCAAAAAAACCCCCAAAAAACTTGCAACAACCTCCTATTACTCCATCACAAACCCTCCATCACTCACTTTCCACTTTTCCACTTATTTCTAACACCTATTAGTTGTCTTCCATTTGTTCTTGAATATTTTCTAACCTCTTCTGATTAAAAATATTAAGAGGTTATAAAGTAAATCATCAGACACAAAGGTCTTCATGTCTGTAATGTGACTGATGTGATAATTTGCCCACCAGTGGCTTTGCTACACATACACATTGCTACACTTGAGGTCTGATATTTTTCTTTTTTTTAATGGGTCAAACTCATTCTTGCTGAAACCATTAGCTTTCAAACCTCCTATGTGATTGTCTAGCATTAGACAAAGACCCCAGTTGCCCAACTAGGGTCTGGTTGCCCTTTCCATTGTTTTCTATTGTGACTGGCAGTGCTAGTGCTTTACTCAGCCTGATGACGACACAACTTTTCTTTGTGATGGACACATGCATAAGGGGGCTGAAAGAGGGATAGATGCTTTTTAATAAGACGATATGATTAATATTTGAAACTGAAGCTTTTGGTTTTATTCTTTAATAGTGCAAATTTAAAGAAATCTAAGCTAAAATTCTACATGTACTTGCAACCTCTATATCCAACTACATTTCATATTATACAATATATATCCCCTTTAGTTATCCTCCTTTTTCCGACACTTTAAAGAAAAGTGAAAGCCTTACTTTTAAAACTACATAAAATACATAAAATGTATTAAACGCTTTCCACACATGTTTACAAGACAACTCTATAGCAGGGATTAACATTAAATAGAGACATACAAACAAGGTTAAGCTTATGACCATTTATGCCTGGCAACTGAGCTAAGTAGTATACCAAGGTGGAGGGAAGAGAGAGAGTATGCCTTAAGAACTGTAAGAATTTAAAGACTATAGAAAGGTGTCAAGCTAGGACACATTTTTTGTAAAGATTAGATTCATAAAACCGAGGAATAATGGAGAGAGCACGAGTGAGAGCTGATGAGGAGAGGAAGGAATGGAGGATGGGAGGGGGGTTTACATTCTTTTAGGGGTTTTTTTTGTCTTTCATTAGTGATTATGCATTTCAGCGTGACTTTCACTATGCAGCCACGGGACTGGACCACCAGGCATCTGAGTTAGAACCTAAAGGCAGAAATTAAACAGACAGGTACAGAATATAAAAATAAAGTAGGACCACAGGAATTAAAGGTGAAGTATGAAACATTTGAAAGAGAGGAAGACAAAGGAGACAAGTAGGAAATTCTGGGCTGTAGAGGCCAGCCACCAAACCACTTACAGGCTTGTTAGCCATGCTAAGTCTGTTGATAAAGACGATGATGGGTTGACAGATCATCAGACCTCTGATTGAGGAGCTTAAATGGATTGGCCATGTCCTTACAAAACTACAGTAAGCACTGGTGCTGAAGCCTTCACCAGTAAAAACATATTTAGAGCACATCATTGAAAAAAAAAAAAACAAGACACAGGTGTAGACATTCAAAATATCTGCATTCAATTTCCTATATGTGAACAGATGCTATTAAAAAAAAAGCTATAATTGAAATTATCACGTAATTACAGCATTTATTAAAACTGATCAAATTCAACATGTTTGCAACAGTATCATATTTTAAATCATCAAGTAAATTATCCTTGTAAATTTTAATACAATGTTAAAACTAGTAGGCAGCACCGTGGGAAAAAAGCGGCACCAAAGAGGAAAAGCTTGTAGATGACTGTCAGATTGTGCTTCTATGCACACAGTTTTGCTAACGCTTATTTGGTTAGGAATTATTTAAACTGTAACACAAGAGCATTCATAGAAAACAGACCAGACCAGACACTCAGTATTGACTCAATGGGCAGCCACAAAAACTCTGCACATAGTCAGGAGGCCCCACTCTTCCTAACGAAGCAATAGTTTAAGCCGCTTGCTCTATAGGATCAAAATCGTTCCACTGACCCTTTGACTCTTAAGGGCCTTCATCAAAACACAAACCATTACTTCCTTTACTTACATAGTCCTTCACCCTCCTTTAAATATCACTGAGGTGCTGTTAAATTCCAAGTAGACTGACAAACGTTCACCATGTGTCTTCAGAGCAAAAACCTTTTTAAATTTGTAAGTATAACATGGATAAAGAAGGCAACAAAAGCCACAAATAACTTGACTACAAGTCAAGTCTCCCACAGGACCTGAAAGACATCATTCCCATTGTCCCCGATCAAACAGATGCAGAGAGGAAGCTGTGTTTGAAAAGGTGGAAGTGGCAGGGTGTTGAGCACTGACAGAGCAACCCATCTAGAGACGGGAAGGGGAAAGCAGTGTTGCCATGCAATGTTATCACCAATGAAATTCATTGGGGATGCACAACAGGGACCTTTTTCAGACCAATAAATCATAAACTACTTGCTTCAAATGACTCATAAATATCTTTTGCAAGATATCTTTCTTTTGTATTTTAAAAAGCAGCAAAATATAATCAGCAGTTTAAGTTTGCAGGGGAGGGAAACTGTGGCTGTGTGTTGCTGGGCAGTGCTCACACCAGTGTCTAACATCTACAGCTGACCAAGACAAGCTGTCACACTTTAATAAGCTCCGCATTCCTGCCCTGATCTCGCCTTAATGCTTGACAATATTAACATGTAGTCTTTTGGTGAGTTGCATGCACTAAGGAAAACTGACTACCGAACGCATGCACGTGTCAGTGTTACAAAACTGCTTCTGCATTTACAGGAATGTGAATTGCAGATTGCCCTGCTGTCTGTGTATTCGTTAAGTAATTAATGCTTATATAATGACACACACACACACACACACACAGATAAATACAACAGGGTCATTAAGTATACTATTTACATCCTCTGCTATAAAAAAAAAAAAAAATCAGCTAGGCATTCCGTGTCCTCCCTGGTCAACCATTAACAAGGAACTGCACCATGCCAGCAGCACGGAGTTTAAGAGATGAACGCAGGCCTCTGCAAATGATAAACCAAGTTCTTTCAAGTGGCTTCTGGGAAGACAATTACTTTTGTATTATGGACCCCCCAGGGGGCTGCAATATGATCTAGTCATGGTGACTTAAACTGGATACTGTAGGAATTCCTTTGCACTAGAATAGTACAAGGCTGAAGGCAATGGAGTTTCGTTTGTATGTACGTGTATTTGGTTCTGAAAATGGGCCGAGCAAATTCATCATTTGTGCGGCATATTGTTTTTAGCCTTGGTATGTGCATTAAAATCCGAGAACACAGTGATCTCGGTCAAAGTCAGTTGTGAAATGATAATAAAGGGACAATTACGGAAGCAGGTAATGCTGACACGGAGCCATGTCATGCATTTTTATGCATGAAATAAAAGTTACACCTTCAACAGCCCTGCACTTTGCAGAGAAGGTATCATCCATTTGTCTCTCTGTGAGGTGGCAACTTCATAAAGGAGGGAGATGGGACACAAGGCACACACTACCTTACAGTTTGAGGATAAAGCATTTTACTGGCTCAGTAGCACCTTACAACATTTCCATAAAGCAGGAGGTTACCTTATTCAAAGTAAATGTGTGATAACATCAACAACAACATGGGAGCAACAGAGACAAAAGCATGGCAGGATGAGGAATGCACAAAAGGAAAATAGGAAAAAACAGAAAGTGAGAAAGAAGAGACGGCCCAGCAGGAAGCGGAATACAAACACAGCAGAAAGCAGAGGACAAGCACACACACAATAACAAATGACCCACTTCCTGTGCAAAGGTGGGAAAAGTTTCAATGACTCCATCATTACGGGAAAATATTACCCCTAAAAAAAAAAAAAGAAATACTTATATTGTTCTCGGGTCCCTGGTGTCCCTTGTAGCTCAGGCCTCATCTTTCAACAACCCCTAAAGACATAGTGTCTGCTGTGTTAGCAAGATAAATATTAAAAAGCTTAGTTTTAGCTGCATTCTCTAAACATCCCTGTTTTTTTTCTTTGGGCAGCATCTAGAAATACCCCACCCAGGTACTTTTTTTTAAAAGTTGTGTATGTTATTTATGATTTATTGTTTAGTTCATAAAATATCTAAAAATGGCAAGCAAAATTTTGTAGTGTGTATTTAATTCCTACAGCCGTTGCTACTTTGCAAGGTTCTTTTTCATCATCACAAAGTTTGTACCAGTCAGCTCAGCCAATGTCATCTCTTGCCTATAGCTGTCTCTGCCAGGCTGAGGTAACAATCTCTGTCTTGTTATATAATGAGCGGTGGTCCGACCAGCTGACCACAGACACACAACAGACGCGGGATTTCACCCATGGTGGCCCCTGAGCTGGTACTGCGTCACCCATGACACTGCATGACTTCACCAGTCGCACACGAGATTTAGCACAGAGTAACGAGACCTCCCATTGAGACGCTGACTTTATAGTGCATTTATTGTTCTTGTGATGTGGCTGATCATTAATTAATCTCAGAGTGACTTCTATCTCATGATTAAAAGTCTGCTTTATGTCAACCAAACTGTAATTGTCAATTGAAAGGCTATATACAACCACCGAAGTAATTTAGCACCAATAATAAAAGAACCGTGACCCTGACAAAAAAATAAACCTAAACAGAATAGTCCTACTGCAAATAGAGTCCTACTGCAAACAGAGTGTAAAACAATGAGATCCTTGTGCAGGCTGGTATTCATTTGGTCTTTCCAAGTATATATGGTTAATCATGGAATGTATTAATGCGGGTGAGATCCATGGAAAAAGCTGTTAATGGACTTATCACACCCTACACAGAGTCTTGGGGTGTAAAGACCAAATCCATGACGTGGTTCTTTCTTATGTTTTTTCACAATTTACACAAAGTGACGGTTCACTTTGGGGAACTTGTTTATTTTATTTAAATGCAGAATACTTCGAATACTCTTCTTCTACCATGTGTGGCCTGTGCCTATCTGATACCGGGACAATGTGATGATGATTTCCACATGATCTTTTGAAGAGGAAAAAGTTCCTTTAATGCATTTTTAGCCAGGCTTGCAGCACATCATTTTTTTATGATATAATTTTTTGTGATATTACCCAAAGCTATTACCCTAACCCTAACCAATAAAAGATTTGTCATCTTCTAAGATCGACTGGGAAAAACTAATTGCACAGATATTCACAGTTCTCAATCAATGTGTCCTGGCAACTTTGGTGGTCACCTGACATTTACTTGAGCACTGAATTTTCACCTAGCTCCATCATAGTCAAAATTTTAGCTGTCCTTTATTACAGTTTTTAAATTAACACCAGCCGATTTAGTTTCTACTTTCTTCCCACAATTCCTGTTCTTCAAGAAAAAAATAAAAGTGACAGGCTGGTAGACTTGCGTAACTTTAAAGTCTGTCTGCCAGACATTTTCAAACAATTAAGATTTTATAAACCGTATAATAAAATAATCAGGCCAAACATCTGACACTTTATGGCAGTGTGGCACTCTGATTGGTCAGCACTTGTGCACACGGAAAGGAATGTACTTGATAAGCAGCGAGGGCAGGTACAGCAGGTAAAACAAACAGGCCGTTATGTTCACAGCCCTTAGCTGGTCAGCTTAAAAACAAAATATGCAAATCTTACTCTAAGATTCAAATTTTTAGCTTTTATTTACTGTTACTGATTATCTAGCACACCAGCACCTCAAACTACAGACAGTATTAAATCATCAGTTACATAAGTATTTATAAAACAGCACTAGTCCTGCTAGTTTCTAAGATCAGAGCTTTATTGAAAACAACACTAAGCCTATTTGATCTTTCTATTTGCTTTTTTCTAAAATACATTTATGAACATTTTAATTTGCTCTTAAACTGAACAAATTGAACTCTACTGAACACACAACTGCATACACATCACTTGAACCACTTATATAACAGATCCTCATAATTGCCATGATCTCACGAGTCATCTATTGCCCTGTGCAAACGAAAGGTGAATACACCTGATAAGAGGATAGTCTGCAGGACACTTCCTGGTAGAACAAACAACTATTCGCACAGGAAGATCACAGTGAAAAGATAAAACATCCAAAGATATTCAGTTTACACTAACAAAAGAGATAGAAAATCAGAAAATAACTATATTTAAGAACAAGGAACCCTTCATTCTTGATAATTTCTGTTGGAAAGTTTCTAACTAAAAAATAAAATTAATAATTACATATTTGCAGGTAAATCGATTGACTAATGGTTGCAGCTTTCTCAAAGCCCATCTTCTGATAAATGAACTTAAAGGTATTTAGAAATTTATGTCAGTGTAAATCAAATTTTTTTCATCAAAATTTCTAAACACGGCCTTATTTCGTTTTGCCTTTCAAACATCTTGTCGTGTAAAGACACAAACAAGTCTGAACATTCTGTTTGTTAAAAAATCCTGATTATTTCATATTATTAGGCTTTATTGTATCACGGGGACAAAGTTTTAGTTTCAGTACGCATTACATAATGAAATTAGTTATTTAATCCTGCAGCTAGGTACAGGTTAATAACAGGCCAGGGGCGATTTTTGCAGAGACGCCTAAGCACCAATCGTGTGCACGAATTGCCAAAAATTGTTTAGCAACGGCACTCGATGACAAAGTGGACCTTAGAGTTAGGCGCCCAAATCACAGAGGACTTCTTCATAAAAATTCATACATGTAGGTACAACAGATGAAGGTAAGGAAATAGCCTTGGGTTATTCGGATATTGCACACAAATTTTTTTCCTGGGAAAACAAACAAAACTTTACCCTTTACTTTACACAGCCACAGAAATCCTAAGTCTTCACATCAACACGCTATCGTATTGACTTTGAGACACTCAGACTGCATAATTGGAACGCGGTGTTTCCCTCTCCCGTAATCATTCGACCTCCTGGAGTGGCCACAGTCAGGTTACAGTACTAAATGAGCTGTTGAGCTCCAGGACAACAGCATTCCTGGTTGGGCCTTATTGCTCCCCAGAACCGTCTAATATGAGGCAATAACAGCCAATGAATGGACATTTTAGACAACAGAATGTAAGCAAAGCTATAAAGGAACCAGTTTTAGCAGAAAAAAGCAAGTCTCCAACAGTAAACGCTCCCCCGATGCTAGCTAAAGAACAAAAAAAGTTTCAGACATCCAGCAAAGTGTCATGACTCAACTATTTGCTGCTGTTGTTAAGGCACCTATGTTTTTAGTTACTTCAATGATTAGACTCTTTCTCAGGATTGACATAAACTGGAAACTATGCAAGGTCATCAGTCTCCATGCTCTGATAATGCAGCAATTTGATATGTTGCAGTCGTTTAAGCACAGGTGCATTTAAGAAGGAATTTCTGCTGACTTTCATTTGGTTGCTTTGGATTTAGGGTCCTGCTGCGTGATCGCTGACTCCTTGTCACACCGTCACGGTTTACTGGGACACTTGGGAAGAATTTAGCTCTCATTATCAGTTATTAGTAACACCTCTGCTTTCTCTACTGTGACAGGTCAAAATGTTTGCCCTAAAAAATGGATTCACTTCAATTCACTTGAACATTAGTCTGGAAAAGGACATGATAGGCCTTTGATAAAAAAAAAAAAATCAAATCCTTAAAGAAAGTACTAAATAAGAAATTTGATGAGGAGCTGTGAGATTTAAAACTTTGTAGGTGGCTGCTGTTAACCTGCTGAGAAAGCTATAAAGTGCTGTCTAGTTATGGCTTTAAACCCCTCCTACTCTATTTCATGTCCCATCTGCGTTTTGCTTCAGCACGCAATATGTCAGTGCATTTTCATGACAGACATTTTGACTTGTCAAAGCAGGAAAAGCACAGGTGGAATAAGTAACATTAATGATATCTGCATTCCATTAAGCCAAGCCAGTTTAAGGACTCGAGCACTGCGCTCACTCACTGACATGGTT
>JAQNCA010000006.1:15975937-15989702 GCA_029783725.1 Acanthurus tractus | reverse complement strand
TTGTGCCATGACTGTGCATGAAAAGGGCATCTTTGAGAGGGTCAGGCACTTACAGGAAAAGAAAAAGGGCAAGGGTAACCTGATGGTATAAAGACGATTGCTTCAGAACACCATTGTCAGTAAATGGATTGTATCTATATTGCGCTTTTCTAATCTTTCGGCCATTCAAAGCACTTCATAACACCAGTAGGCATTTACCCATATACAAACTTATTAAACTGCCATTGGCAGCAATTTGGGGCACAGTATCTTGCCAAAGAGCAATATGACATGCAGACAGGAGGAGTCTGGGATTGAACCACCGACATTCTGATAAGATGATGCTCTACTTTCTGAAGTACAGCCGCCCCAAAAACACACCCTTGTTTTTATTTAGGTTTGACACAGTGCCCTAACTTTTTGGAATAAAGGTTGGAAAGGTTAATGTGTCTTTATTTACCCAGTTGTCATGCTAAAACACACAAAAAGTGGGGCAACTCAACTTGTTGCTTTCACAGTTTGAGTTACTGGTCATAGATCACTGCATGTCCAGCTCTGGGCCTCGATTGGTCTAAACAAGTGCTGCTGTTCATACGGACTATTGGGAAATTTACCCTGCTGACAGAAGTGAATTTCACAAAAGTACAAAATGTTAAGTACTTGGTTCAGAGCACATGAAAGTACACATTTTACCTCTTACCTTGTTGAGGCCAATTTTGATATGCCAAAGTACACAAAACAACAGATATCTTGCTCACATCTTTTGCCAAAACTGCCATTTCTGATGGTCTTGCATTTGAAATTTTGGAGCAAAATATTGGTGAAAATATCTTCCTGTAGTGGAGTTTGTGGAAAGAAGCCTGATTTATTGCTTGAATTTGGTGAAAGACAGCACGTCATTTGACTGTGTCCCTCTGACTTGCTCCCATAAAAAAACCAACCTCACTGTGTGTTATCTGAAAGATATGCAAATAAGAACTAGGTCAGCAGTAAAAGCAGAATCTCATTTACTCAGGATGACCAGATGTTATCACTAAATGAACATGCTTTGCAACATGGCCGTTCCACTAAAAGTGTTAGTCAGGGCCCGGTAAAAACACAAAGGAAAGGTTTAAGTAACTAGACTCTTTTTGAGCCAGACATCTGACTAAGAAGGAATTTATTTCCTCTCTCTTGTTTCTCACTCTCTCAATTTCCACATCAAGTCTTAAGGGGAATATTTCTGTAAAATGAACCTGGAATAAATTTGATTGAGTTGACAGCTTAGTGCTAAAAAAACATGACTGCAGTTGATTTTTTTGAAATGCAAGCATCTCAGCTTTCAACATGTTCCTCAATAGCTTTTCCATCTCTACATACAGGGTAACACAGCGCCGCTACAGACTTGAAATTCCATCAGTAAAAAGTGATAGCCCTGTTTTAAGGAAAAAATCTTTGAACAGCACCAACAGCTTTTAACATATGATCCAGATGGACGATGAGTTAGCAATTAGCAAGTTTTATAACGCTGTTAGGTTGTTATGAAGTATATGACCAATGCAACAGCCTACAAATTTTCCCGAACAGGCGGATAAGTCTTTAAAACTGAGTAATCCTGGATAAGCACTTTTCCTGTGACAAGTTTGCTTCATGCTGCAAAAAGCTATACAGTAAAAAAATGTAACAATAAGACAGAAGATGATTATTTTATCTGCAATAAAGTGATTCTTTGTTAGCTTGCAGCATTATTATCACACGGGTCGTGATTTTGCAGTCATCCCACATCCATGCCAGTGTACTTGACAATAGAACAAATGTTGGAGTTGTACTGAAAGAACAAATGAGTCTAATGTGCTGGTAATTACAGGGTCCCACCTACACCTCAGGCTTCAAACTGTTGTAGAGGAGCCTCCCATTGGATCGACACCCCTGCAGAGACTAAAGACCCGGTGTTAAATTTTAATTGTCCTGCTTTTGAAACATATACAGTAACTTTAGAATACTGATCATTGTGCTCAGGAGTCAAGTGGTTTCTAATCTCCATTGTGTTTCTCAGCACCGAGTCTGCCGCCGTGGTTAATTTTTTGGGGCTGATCACAATGGGCTCCTTTTACAGCTGGCAGCGCAGGTTTCCTACCTCGGAGCAGGGGAGGAGGAGGAGGATAAGGGCATGAGGGGTATTGGTAAAAAGGGGGCGGGGGTGAAGCTGTCGAGAAAAAAAAAAATCACACAGAGATTAAACTTCAACAGAAAACAGTGCAACACAATCTGGACTTTGAAACCTGGGAGAGAAAAAAAATAAAAAAATTGCAGGAGTACAACGTGGTGCTGCCTGAGGAAGCACTGCCAGGACTACTGGGTGGAATATTACTCTTTTTTTATGATGTTGAGCCTTTCAAATGAAAAATATACCCTTTTAATTTACTGAATAATATTTAGAGCTGAATCATTTAGCTGAGAGCAAGTCTTAAATTAGTTTCACATTTTAATTGTGGCACTCTGGCTCATTTTAGTCTGCTGGTAGATTATTGGCCTCAAAGGTCTGATGGGAATCAGTCAGACTGGATGTTAAAAGGCACAGTTACTGGCAGACAACTTTTGAAACAAATGTGTTTGAAATTACTTTAGAGCTTCAACTAATGATTAATTAGCAGATATTTTTTTAAATGATTACTCACTGGTCTAATGAATGTCAAAAAGGAGTCAAAATAAGCTCATTACAGCCTCTCAACCAACATGACATCCTAAAATGTCTTGTCTTGTCTGACCAAGAGTCCAAACCCTGACAATGTTCAGCTTAAATACGAATGAAATAAACAAAAGTAACTAATCATTTCATTTTAGGAGCAGATCATATTTGAAATGTTCTCACAATTTTTGCTTGAAAAATAATTTAAATACAAAAGTAATTATTAAAATTATGCAGATAACCAACATATCATTTCAGCCATAATTTACTTAGAACTGTGTAATTTTGCTTATTTGAATTTATTGGGCTTTATGTAACAGCAATTTAGACGGAAAAAAAAGGCCCAACATCACTGAGACACAACTCGGGTTCTGAAATCTGTCCACACACACTCATACACAAAAGACATCAAGCCTCTACTTCCAGGCATGTCAGACAGCTGTAAATGCCTCTTTTATTAGTCAATATCACAGCCATATTACTGCGTCCATTGGCCGGCTCCAGTCTCAAAGACAACCCTTCACACACACCTTTTCATCAGGGGCTATGAAACCTGAGAGGGCCCTCCAGCAGACCTGTTAGCACAGTGTATTATAGACACACAGTACACACACACAGACACACACAAACAGTCCGTCTGCCTTTCTGTAGTTTTCCCTCAAACACACACAAAGAATAAAGAGTCGCTCTACAGTCCAAATATTGAAACAGGAAGTGTGTCAGAAAAGTCTGACTCCACCTCTGTATTGATCTCTTTTTTGAATGATTCAAAACTGTGAACTTATACTTCCAAGTCTAAAATCAGTGTGTTTATATTTTTGTGGTGTGGATTTAAATTTTCCTTCTGGAGTTTGGGCTTTATTTTTGCCATTGTGGCTGTTGCTACTCATACTAAAATGAAAAACTGTTTGTGATGCACAGACCTATTTTAATTAATAATGTGTTTTAATTAAGTCTAATTTACATGAATATTTTAATGGAAAATGATTTCTATTTTTTCTATTAGTTTTTTCAAAACTTTCATGTCATGTAACCCACAGACTCCAAATTGATTCTGTTACTACACAGAACATATAGGACTCCCTTGTTTCTATTGGATTTTTGTGCCCCTATTATCTTTCAAATATTAAAATTCAAAATAATTAAAATATCAAAATTAAGATTTTTTTTTTAGCTTCTCTGTCAGTAATTATTTCTTAACTTGTCACATTGGTAAGCTTTTTTCCGTCATCATTTCCGTCTTCACAATTTTCCATCAGGCTGTGTGACTTGTTGTCCTTTAATTTCCCGTTTCTTAGTCTTAGTCAACCCTCATGCTGGTACCCAAAGAGTGAAACTGTGATTGTTTCACTTTTGTGCACTCACAAAATGTGTGCGCTGTACATGCCACGTTTCTTCTTCAGCCGTTGCCACCTTTTATCTCCAAAAAATGCAGATAAAGCCCTAATACCCACATGACATACGACACTGCCATACCCCAATGAGGGTTCTATAGGGACATATAATAGTGTAGGTGTGGTCCTGACAGATAACCAGAATAGGAAGGCAGACAGACACACATAACCATAGACACTTTTCAGCCTGCCCTCAGGGGACCTCGTATTAGCCAGCGATAACCTCTGTCAGCCATTTGTCTCCTTTTCATCAATCTGCTCTATAGGACCTGAAGAGGCCTCTCTGTTCCTCTGACAAAAGAAGAAGGATCTGACAATAACTCACAACAGCAGACCAGTGAGTGGCCAAACCCAGGTAGGAAAATAAAAAAGTCCCCTGGCCATGTCTGCACAAAAGAGCTACGAAGAAACAATGAGGAAAACAAACTTGGAGATAGTTTTTCATATGTTCCACAAACAGAGAGAGTGTTTTCAAATAAACTTTGTCTCAGTCTTTCTGAGGAGGACCCTCTGGAATGTCTGTCAGAGGAGGAGGAGGAGAAGTTTGTACCTCATGTGATCCAACCTGTTTTTAATGCAGATGCTGGTGAAATGAAGAACAATTGGAGGAGTATGTTGTTGTTAAATAAATTCACTCATAGTTCATTTCTAGCCCAATAATGACACAAAAATTTGACCGACTTTCCCCATGTTATGAAGTTATTTGAGCAGCATTAACTTGTTTTAAAGGTCACTTTGGGGAAAAGTAAAAAGATGCAAACACAACACTGACATATCATCAGGTATAATTTTGATATGACAGGATGCGTTCTCAGGTTTTCTGGAGCTGAAAACATTGCCGATAAGATTGAAACAAATCTTTAAAGCCTTGTAGTGAAACTCAATTTTACACATATAATTATCTTTTGAGACATTCTTTTTGTAAATACAGAGATACTGATTATATAACTTTTCAGTCTGAGGCCCCAATCATTTCTACTTACTGATAATATTTCTCCCCATTATCACTGACAGACTTTGACCTTCATACAGAAACCATATTACGTTACAGAAAATTCATCACTTGTGGCTGTGATGATGATGCAAAAGGTTTTTAACTTTGCCTCTTACTGAGCCACATCACCGTTACATCTATGACTGCCACAAGAAATACCTTCGCAGGGTTTGTGTTTGTGATAGAAAAAGACCTACACACACATACAGTCATTGCTTTACTCAATTTCTACCAAACTGATGTATTGTTAAGATAATATTTACTTCCTGCTGCTTTCAATGTGACTGTCAGGATTAATGTTTCCCACCATAACAAGTTTGCCAGCTAAAAAACCCTTGTATTCCTTTCGATTAATTATTAAACCTGGGGGAAATTTTACCTTGAAAATAGCATCTTAAGCAGGTTTCTCTCTTCCTCATCTATTCTTTATTGACAATATCAAACCTTTGGCCATTATCTTCTCATCGGTGTTTCCTAACACCTTTCTATGTATTCTTGCAGTGATGTCATACAGCTTCAGCAAACTGAATGCCTGTACGGTGCAGTCATGCACTCTTAAGCATGGATCCATCATCTTATCAACCTTTCCAAGGTTTTCTTTTTTAAACAGAGAATGACATCATGATGACTCTTAAGTACAAGAACACCACACCTTAGGCTACTTAGCCTCCATGCTAATTGTTAAATTCTTATGTTTAAGTGTAACAATGATGTTCTGGATTTTTAAAAGCATACAGGTACTTCTGCATGCCATAATCTTGAATTTACCACTGATATCTTCAATCTGCAGTCCTGATTCTGACTTTATTATCCATTAAACTATTGATAATAAGAGGACTGATGGACTTTGGCCAGCTAGAGATCTTTCTTTGTGGCTCTACTTTACAAACACAACCTTACTCTCTGGGAATAAAATGTAACCCTTTTCTCTTACGTTATACTTGTTAATTAAATCTAACTAAACAGTATCAGAGCCTGCTGTGTTTGATTATGGCCGCTGATGTATGTTTAAATCAAGCTAAATCACATAAATGTTCACACCTTGTTACACGTTGTTTACACATTACAAACCCTCTCTTGTGCCTGATTAAAGTCAGACTGAGTCAATCATTTCCAAGTTAAAGAATAAAATTGAATTCCCCATCCCTTTGAATGAGTCATTCACTCAACAGCAATTTCCTTAAAGCATCTGTCTTCCTGAAATCAACAATGCCAGTGAAAGCTTTACATCATTCAGGTACAATGGAGGAAGTGAAATAACAACATGATCACGCTCTCTATACAGGACTCAGTACACAGTAAGATTAACAGAAACCAAAGAGCAGTTAAGTGATTTATAGCTCTGACACCTTCCCGCTACATCCTTATGCATTATCTCATCCATTCACTAGTTCAAACTGACATAATACAGGGTGATAATGATTGAATTACAGCAGCATTAGGTAATTTGCTAAAAGTTTATCCATCTTTTGCTTCAAAGAATCCTTTGTGCAGTAAAATCATACTGAACCACCTGAACTTCTAAGTTAACCCATGCAGTCAAACCAGTTCATCCTTGTAGAGGTGCTATGTGTGAAAGGTCACTGAAAGAATGTAAACATCCAAGTCAAAAACACACACTTAAACACACCGAGAGTAACTTTCCACTAAAAAAAAAAGAAAAATGTGATGACAAACCACATCCTGAACCCCCAAGTGATGTTATTTTGAGTCTGTTTACAATATACACACCGATTCTATGTTGGTAAGCAATACTTTGCACATACTTCTTGTAACTAAGGGGAGAAGGAAATAGATAGACAGTAAAAGACAGAGAAAGATATCATGTTTCAACCACCAGGGTAAGTTTACGGGTATGGCCCATGGCGTTATGACCCTACTCTTATTTTATAGCCTTGCTCTTTCATTTGCTTCTGTCCTTTGTTCACAGCTTCCTTTCTTCTTTAATCCTTTTGCAAATACACACACCAACTACTCAGGCGTTCATACGAGAAACCACCTGCACAAAATGTGTGTATTATCACGTTTTGGCTTTGTCTCAAACTATCATGCACTACTTATTTGAGAGGTCAAAGCATCCATCAACGTATGACTATTCACACAGTGCAACATTAGATGAGCAGGTGTTGGTGTTGAATGCATGCTACTCCTGGCATATGTGTGTATGTGTTTGTGTAGCTGTTGTCAGTGTGCAGCCCGTATATGCATGTGTTACACCTACATGCACATCTACTCTGCATTAATGTCTTTGCAAGCGTCTCCTTGCAGTCTCCGGGGTCAGACTCTGTGGGTGCAGAGGAGTCGAGCCAGGTCAGGGGCCTTAGCCGGACATCCAGCAGCAGCACACAGAGGGGCCACTGTGCTCCTCCTGCTCCCACCATCCGACCAACGCACCGCATGAGTGCTTCAGTTTCAACCACAGCACAAAACACTAGTGTCTGGTTTCCCTCAAAGCAACCCTACCACAGCCGAGGCGCCTTTTGTTCCCACTTTAAATAAAACATAGTCCAGTCATTAGGTAGAAAGGCCCCCCTGTGCATAATTTAAGGCCAGGTATCAATTTGAGACATGGAGATAAGGTTAGAGAGGGACTATACTATGTTGTTCTCACATCACTGTCACACAACAAGCATCGCATGAGTAATGTACAACACAGACAGAACGGCCATGGCAATTAAATGTGGTAAAAACAGTAGTTTAGGTTGCTGTTTGCCTCCAGCCCACACTATCTATTACAGGGCTTCAACTAACCATCATTTTCAGCATCAATTCGTCTGTCAGGTTGTTTTTCCACAGGCCAGTGTGACATAAACATTTAGGAAGTAAAAACAATTAATTTTACAATATATACCCACTGAGCCAGAACAGGAAAGCACATAAAATACAACAGAAATCCAACAGGTGAAAGGTTATGCCCCAAAATACTCTTACTTTGAGTAATAACATCCTCTATTTGTCACTAACGATTCTTGCTAACAGAACTGAACTGAGAGCGGTTGTAGCTTACTGAAAAGAAGCTTAAAAAGCGTTTATCTTACTCGCGATATCAATCACAACTTTTACAAAACTACACCAATGGTACAGAAGTTTAAGAGATAGGTTTTTACAAAGCTGTTTCACATCTATTTGCACAAGAAACAGTGACTACTACAATGACAGTTGACAACCGAAACTGAACATCCACAGCGATACTAAATGCACCTGCTGCTGTTGCCAAAGTCGCCTTCAGGTACCTGCTGATTCCCGATCACTTCTCGGTTTTCTCAACCAGTGGTCCTTCTTCTCTCGAATGTGCCTCCTCTTCTTAGAAGAAAAACAGTTATAAACAAATAAACTGAGGGGCGAAATTCACTTTTTGCTGCTGGCAGGCGCGTCTCGTATCCTCCGATAATGAGCTTTCCTTTTTTCCTTCGCTTGCAGTTAGCTTACCTTGTTCCCTGGGGAGTGAAGCGGATGATAGGTAATAGAGGACCACGTAGACCAATCAGATGCGGCGAAGGGAGGGCACTTTGGGAATACACGACATCCTATTGGTCAGCCCATGTTAATGGCGGAACAGTGGAAAAGGAATTTTTCTTTATTATTTTGTTCTCCCGGGACTTATTGGAAAGAGACTGAAGCAAAAATTGAACATAGACATTTTTTACTGCTATTCTTAACTCACTGACTTGTTAAGACACAAACATGTAGTCCAAGTGAATAGTTTAACAATTGCAAAATAGTTATAACAAATAACTGCAATCAAAAAGTGACAAGAAAAATAGATGTGAAAAGAGAAAGTGGCAACAAAACAGCAGAGTCTAAGAAAGAGTTAATATTCGCTGGGCAGCACAATGTGGATTGAAAGGAGCTAATCATTTCTAAGAGGCTCAGCAATGCAAAGCTATACAAACTACTTTGAATATTTTTGTTTCATGCACGGAAAGCTTATCATGACAACATCAGCATCTATGTCTTATTGATATAAACAAACAAATTTGGCTTCACTGTTTGGATGGCTTAGGATACAGTATTAAAACTGAGATTCAGCTACTAGGCTATCATCTTTTTTTTTGAAAACCAGCCTTATTGTTATTTTATTCAGTGTTAGAGGGACTTGAGGATTTGCTTTTATGTGAGATCTGCAAATTACATTTAACTTCTATTCAAAAAACAGCACGACAACTAACAATTACATACACAGAGAGAAGCATTATTAGTGGTGGCAAAAGACTGATGTAAACTGGATTGAGTTCTATTTTTCTGAAAGATTACCACAACTTGTATTCACCTTCTAACTATCGACCTAACCTTGAAGTCGTTTACTAATGCTTGTTAAACTTTTTCTGTTTGTTACCTTGAAAAAAAAAGCTTAAGACCCTCCTTTCTTACTAATAAAAAAACTTTAAAAAACATTGTATCTTAGAGTTACTGAACTCCCTCCAGGTTCTACTGTGTTTATTTCAGTGGAGACTGAGTGTAAACAACATTAATAAACCAGGATTGTAATGACAATCAAGTGATAACAAGGTCAAAATGAATGGGATGACACAAATGACAATGGCAACTAGTGACCACTTGGTGGCAATTAATTCCCTGAGTACTGAAGGACAGGTTGAGCCTGTGGACGGCAGTATTGCAACATGGTGTACTTTGCTCCTTCTATCGATAAAGTAACCTTAATCCGAGGTAATAAAAACACAATTACATTTTCAGGTCACTTTTATACACTGATAAATATTACTCTTCACTTCTGCCTTAAAATGCAGATAGATCTCTCTATCGCGCCATCTAATCTGAATTGTCTCTTAAAGCCAAACCCTTACCTCAATCAGTCAATCTAGAGGTTTTTACATAATTTTTACTGTAATTTTTTCCTCTAATATTCTGTTTATTCCCTTGTAAAAATATATCTCACCAGGTCTCTGGCCACTTTTCAGACCCACACAAGTGAATAAAGACTACTTTATGTTAATTTAACAGAAGATGAAAACATCATTTGCTCTCTCTAAAAGTAAATAGTCAGGTGTTTCTGAAGAATGAGTGAAACTTCATTAAACATATCCATATATATTTTATTCTCAATACGGCAAAATACAAAGAATATTCAGGACAGACTCTCATTAGTCACAATTAATACTCACTTCACAAGAATGCTTTTAAATTACATAACCTAAGTTTGAAGATCAAACTCAATGAGTACCTTTAATCATATTGCATCCATCATATATAGTATCTCTATCATCAGTTCTCTTAAAACTAATCCAATTTAGACTATTGTACATAGTGTATGCTGCTGGTCTCACATTAGAGACGACTTTTAGAAAAAAGGTGTTATACAACATACTGTATAAACTGCTACAACTGTTGTGACCTGTAGAGAAATACCTCTGTTTCAAAAGACATGTTGGACCAATTGTTCAAAAGGGACAAATAGTAAATACATCTCTCCGATGAGGACGAAAACAGACGTGGTTTATACATAACAGACAGTACACACCATCCATTCATTCCATGAGATCAACAATATACATTTCATGAAAAGTACACACCTCCATATCAAATACAGAGAGGACAAAATATTTGCACTTGGATCTAGAGACATTAATGATTATGTGGCGACCATGATACTGAAAGACAGTAAAGCAGGAGACAAAGAATACAAGCACGGTAAGAAAAAAGACTGAGAAATCAATTTGATAAACAGTGTTAAGAGACTGGGATGTCATCTGTAACAGCTTGGAAGAAGAAAGAAACACAAAAGCTCACAGAGGGAAAAAAAATGTGCATAAAGTATCTCACAAATGTATTTACAGCATTTTAATTTTCAATAAAAATGTCAACCTGTAGTAGAAATTCACCCTTAAAGAAATGTTATATTTACAATTTATACATTTGTATTTAAATAGAAACATGCAAGTGTTAACATCTTCCTACTGAATGTCAAAAAACTCATCTTACCCTGGATTCTTTCAAGTTAGAATTAATATTAATTACTACTTACAATGAAATCTCATCATGAACAACCCCAATACATTTACATCTCGCTATTTCATAAAATGGTTCTCCTTAAAATGGCAAAATAGAAAAAAAAAAGAACATTAAGCAAAGGGGCAGAAAAATAAATAAGTGTGAGTAGCAAACTGTTAAAAATTATACTAATGCTAAATTGTACATTTGACTACAAGATAGTGTAGGGAACACATGGCGCGGACCTGTACTTACAAAGTGTACCAGTGTATGAAGACTTTGACTGGGCTGGCAAAACCCACAGAGGAATTCCTATGAGAAAAGTGGCCTCCAGCTTTAAGTACAAAATGGCTCAAGCCATCTGTGTTTGGTTATAAAAAACAGATCTATATACACATATATACTAAACCAGTACACAAAATTGCAAAAGCTAAAGGCATTGGACACTTGAGTTCAACAGGTTTCTCACTGAGGAGGAAAAAAAAAGGAGTGGGGAAAAAAATCCCAGGCCTTAAAAAAATGAAATTTTTTTCCACAGAAACAGATCCTTTTTTTTTTTTTGTAAAAATCCTGCATAGATTAAAATAATACCTCCTCTGACTTTCTCTTTTTCAAGTGCAAGAGGAAATAACAGTATCCCCTCCTACAATAAAGGCCAGGGAGCCAGTGAAGGAAAGAAAATACAAATCATGACAAAAGGGGTCAAACCTGGGCCAAACAGTAGTTCTATAGTTGTGTTTTTCTAAGATAAAAAAATGGGGGATGGGATATAAACTTCAAAAAATAAACTAAGTCTATGTTTAACTTTAGAGGAAAAGTACCAGAAAGTTAGAGACCATCACAGGTCTGAAACCTCAGGCACTTTTGTCTCATCCAAACTCACCTACAATGACCCAAAACAAATCCAACCAAGTTTCCATGAAAACTTTTTGGCCCAGGTTTTAATGTTTCCAGCATGTTTTAGTTGAGAGTTTGGAAGGAGGGGAAAAAAAGTCCTTCATGTTTTTGACCATTACAAAACAACCAAATTCCCACTGAAACCTTGAGTGTAATGTTAATGTCTTCATTCAAGATCACCACCATTCATATTCTCCTTGATGACAACCTATAAGTTTTAAATTACAAGAAATGTTCACATCTGGACAGCCGACATACGCCTTTACTCTGCTGTCCCTGCCTGCTGTACCATGTCAACAACCACTAGCTGATGCATTCCTTATCTACCGTGTTGTAATACAAGTATGATTAAGATTTTTAAGTTTAAATAGGAACAGTTACATAAACAAATACTTTGCATCTCATAACCCTTGTTCAACCCTGTTTACAAGTATGCATGTGAAAAGTTATACTTCTGCTTGGCCAGTGGACAAAAATATAATAATAAAAACAAAAACAAAACAAAAACTGCTTGATATATAAATAAAATCTATATTGGCCATAATAGTTCTGAAGTATATAATTATAGATTTAAAACTCTTTGTTCTATAAATGCAACACTGCTAATCTGCATCTCACATGATTTGCAAACATCTCCCCTTTCTAATGATTTTGCTTTTATTATGTCTAATTATGGTCACTGAGGCCTAGTTTTCTTAAACTGCAATGTAAATAACTGCATGGTACACATGGAGATGATTAATGTACTAAGACACTCCCTGCTGTTCCTTAGAAAAATACTCTCTGAGCAAACAAGGGGATCAAAAAATGAATAACACTGTCTGGAAGTGACTCACCCTTCACGAAAATTTCCCAGTGAACAATGAAGCTACTAGCGTACAAACATTTCATGGGAGGAGACTTGGTATTCTGAAGCTTCAAAGACAAATCTAATTGAGAGAATATTGACATGATCAATTTCGATAAGGCCAAGAATCTAAAAGTCCCTGCTAGCGACCTCTAGAGGCCATGTTGCTCCTTTAATCAAACTGGACAAAGGCAAACTGATCAAATAACAGGGCCACAAGAATTCATGATTGTGAAAAATGGAATTTCACTGTTAAAAACAAATACACTGGTCAATTAAGTGAACATTTATAAAATACCTGTGTGTCAGAAGTATACTCTGGCATGCACAGTAGCCCTTCCTACAGTCCATAAAAATTGTGTGGTCATGCTCCAAAATTATCTTTAGCGCCTACTCACTTTGAAGGACAAACAAATTATGAATCATTTGTGAAAAAAAACACCATCTTTCCTCTAAAATATCAGATTCTTTGACAGGACTTGACTTAAAAAACATAATTGTTGCCAGTTTCCATCAACCGCGAGGTATTAAAAAAAAAGCATGAAATGAGTTACAGCAAAAGAGGGAAAATAAAATTGTGTTAGGATATCTTGGGTGGCTGTTTGTTTTCCTGTAGCTCACATACAAGGCACAAAAATGATAAAGAGAAACCTTCATTTTAAAGCACCTTTGGTGTTTATGGGAGGTACTTTGGTGAAACAAAGTCAAATAAAAAGTTAAAAGCCAAAGTAGCCTAAAAACCAAACCCCATTATTTAGCGTATTCATTTTGTAAGAATGCTGATAAAGAAGCGTGGCCATAAGCTCTTTTGTTCCTGTGCTGCAGTTCCGATGCTTCTCCCTGTGTGGTGCTGTCTACGCTGTGGGATGCTCTAAATTGCTCAGTGTTTTTGGCAAGCTGGTGTAAGAAATGGACACAGTGTTGGAGATATGTCTGAGAAGTTCATCACTTGTGTGTTTGTGTGTGTGTGTGAGTTTGTGTGTGTACATGGAGAACCAGAGATGGACTCTGTGGTTGTGCATACAGTACATATTTGT
>JAQNCA010000006.1:15945487-15973162 GCA_029783725.1 Acanthurus tractus | reverse complement strand
ATCTTTTATTAATTCTGATCCAGAAAAATTATTGAGACATTAAAAAGCATGTCAATAATAGACAAACTTTATTTATTTGAATTTTTCAAAACTGAAATAGAAAAATTGAAAAACATGTAGTGTAAATCTTCAGCAATTAGGCGGGTGTGTTTGTGCCGGTGGTTTGTTTAAGTTTCTGCAGAAGTGATTTTCTGTTTTGTTATTTTGCAGCAACAAAAGCAATTTAAAGCTTTTGGAGTAAAATAGGAGCAGTGTCAAGGTTCTGTAAGTCCCAGGTATGTAACTGAGACCAGATGTGCAGTTTAATCAGCCACCTGTTCATCATTTGGTGACATATTAACAAAAGAATTTTAGTTTTATGTTTGTTTCAGTCAGTTCATTAAGAAAAATAATGGGATCTGGAAACTTTGAGGTAACTTTTTAGTCCATACAATGAATTTTACACAGTCTCTAGCAATAAAGGAAATGCATTCAAAACCTAAAGTATGTTCCAGTATCTAGCATTAAACCCCATGCAAAATCTCCCCAGGATGTTGTTTCACTTGCTTCTCACTTTGCATGCAGCAACTGACACCGACATCTCAATTTCATATGTAAATAGCCATTAGGCGCTTGCTCTTACCAGTGCATCTGCATTGTGTTTGAGTTTCTTTGCCTCTTGTAAGTAGTGATCTGCTGAATGGACTCTGAAACAAAAATATTAACAGGTCAACCGAATTAAATGATAGTCTGATACATTAAAAAAAAAAAAATCAGAATCCTTTTAAAGAAACAGTTTAAAAACACTTTGTCACACATAAAACTCCACAAACACTTCCTGTTAGCAAAGAACCTGGAGAGTACACATGAAAACTTTCTCTAAAATCCAAATTCCCTCATTAGATGAAAGTACGAAACAAAGGACACAAAAATAAGATGCAAAACTCTGTTGTTTCTTTACCTCTGCATGAAAAGAAAAGACTTCCAACAGAGAGTCTTTTAAAATGGAAATTTATGTCATCTCTCCTGCATGCAGGCACATCTATTCATGACCTCTCCAACCTCCTACAGCTTTATGCATCAAAGGCAACTCTAGATCCCCACAGCAGTTCTTTCTGTGTCCTGCTGAGGGGTTATCCACAGTGGAAAGAGCTCCTCTTACCTGTCCTCAAACACCATCTTGGATCTCTGAGACTTAGAGCCGTCCGTGGAGAGCGGAGGTACAGCCAGCTGGTTATCACAGCCCTTTGAGGATTTGTCCTGCACAGAAAGCAAGTGAGGTGGAATAAAGTTTCAGAATAAAAAGGAGGCCGGTGTTTGATGTGGAGGATAAAATGGAGGAAAAGGTGACACTAAGGGTGTATGGAGGTAGAGCTTTTTTTTTTTTACGTTATGTGAACACTGGGCATATACGAGGTATAGATCCGAATTGATGCCCGACTCATTCGTGACTGGAATGGATCAAATTTAAAAATATGCATAACCCGACATGAAGCACGTACAGATATTAAAATCCATCAGGCTGCGCTCTCCACCGCTCCCCTGCTTCCCACAGCAACAACTTTTTTTTTCCCCTTCATGCATGCTTTGTTATTTAAATTCCCTTTGGGATACACCGCACGGTTGGCAAACAAGATGAAAGACTACGCTCCTACTTCCCAGTATCCACAGTGCCTGCCAGGTATTCACACAGACAGCAAATGCCTGCCGATTAAGTTACTCACCTTTCCATCGCGCGTGCTGCGCCCCTTGTCCTCTCCTTTTCTGTGCTTGGAGGTGGAGTTGCCCTTGGTGCTGTGGCTTCCCTCCTTCCCACTTCCTGTCCCACTGGACAAAGAGGTAGAGGACTGGCTGACTGTCCTCTTCCGGCTCGGATGCTCTGCCTTGGGTGTCCGCTGAAGACCTGACATGGACGGAGAGGGGACTGGCTCCTCTTTCTTCTCCAAAGACCTCTTGGACCTGGAGGAGCATCAATAATCATTCATATCTAGATCATGCATCATATCTAGATTTTTCTATGTACTTAACAGTTGTGTGCAATAGTGTACTCCACATCACGGCATATTAACAGTAGAAAATTACATAATAACACTCCATGTTTTTTTCAACACAGTTCATGGCAGAGATGTCATGAAGGTAAAGGTGCAGCTTGAAGGGGCTGCAATGGAATAAACAGTTCACTTCACTGGGCTTTTAAATTTTAATTTTATTACGCTTGCTTGGGTTTATAGGGTTTATTTTGTGAGTTGTAACAGGAGAAAAAGGGGATTTGGCAAGATCCTTTTCCCCTGTAATAAAATGAAGTACTACTGTCACACTGAGCGTGCCAAGAGTTCCTGGTGTGCAGAGGGTTTACGGTGAATGACAGTTGGGAGGAAGTGGAAGAATACTCACTCTTTGCTGCTGTTTTTATGATGAGATAGGGATTTTTCCTCCAGCTTGCATCGTTTGCTCTCTGGCTTGGTGCCTTCTTCGTCGTTCTAGCCATAAAAGATCACAGAGAATTAAAAAGACGGACACATAAAAGGATTTGCTGGTGTGTGCGGATAACTCTGTAGAAAGTAATCTAAAGACAAAGAACTTTGCAATGAAGCACTTGTACTTTTACAAGGGACACTGTAAACCTCTGCCAATGCTTAATGGTTTATCAACTCCCCGTTAGACCCTGAAGTATCACTTGAGATTGTGTGTCTATTTCTCTGGAAGATATGATTTAAAAAATTGCACAATCACCTAATGGCAGAAATTCCAGAGCTGGATCTCCACCAAAACTGAATCAATTGTTCTTTGGCTCAGAGGTATTTTCACTGTTTTAATGGAAATCTGTTTGGATGTTATTTTAAGAGATACAGCATCCTGTTTGAAGGCCAAGCAAAAGGGAAGGATCATGACTTCCTTTATGACTGTAATAACAAAAAACAAAAAGCTCCAAATACATGGTCATTTAGCGTCCAAAACTAAACTAAAAACAAATCTCTTTCATTCGGGAGATGTCTAGATAATCTTAAAAATCAACCAGGTGTTTAAGCAAAAGAAAACTCAGTGAGAATATCTTAATTTTCACTCTTGTGAAAGCAAGAAATATATTCAAAGGAAATGTTTCCAACATGACTAGAATCAAAACAGCAGAGACAGGAATGTGTTCGAGCAAGTCCCATACCTTGTGTTTCCTCTTAGCCTTGCTAGAACTCTTCTCTGAGCTCTGCTTGCTGAAGTCTTTGCTGTCCCTGTCTAGAGAGTCATCCCTCTCCACTTTTATCTCTACAGGCTCCTTGTAGGGCCGCCCTGGGATCCTAGACAGCAAGCTGAGATCTGTAGGAAATGGGAAGGAAAAGGAAGGGTAGGGAACAGTTTAATTTGGTCCAAAGTAACGAAATGCTTTAGAATCCAACTAGTAAAACAAGTGCAAAGAATACTGTCAAAAAATTGCATGAGACTTCTCTGGCTCATAAGCAGTTTCGACTAACCTATCTTCACCAGTAAAACCTGCTGCTGGGGCTGCCTTGCAGGATAACGGTCCTCCGGGTCGCTGAGCGGAGACAACAGTTCTTTTTCTTCCATTGGAGAAAAGACACAAACTGGGGTCCTGATGCTCTCTGTGTACTTGGGCGTCTGCGACGAGGACGGGATGCTGTCGTTCCCCTCGGAGTCTGACGATGAAGAGTCCGTGTCAACAAATTCCCGAGACTTCTGGGAAGTCTTGGTGGGTGCCTTGGTCTTGCGTTTATCTGCCGTGGTGGTGACAGAAGCCGCAGTGGGCCTCGGTGAGGATTTGGGTTCCTTTTTGATGCTCGGTTTGCGGGAACCCTTGGTAGCAGCTTTGGGCCGATGAGTGGGTATCTCCGGAGCCGGCTCACTCTCCACTCTCAGACCTCCCTTGGGTTCCTCCACCACCGGGGGCTTTTCGGACTTCTTAGGCTGTTTTTTACCCACACTTCTTCGTGGGTTTGTGCCACCTTCGCTCTGGGCGGGGGATTTTTGCCTGCCACGGCCACCCTCTGCACCCTTTTGCGCTGCCCTTAAGTCCCTGCTTGGGGTGGGTGCCGTTGAGTCTTTTGACCCCCCTCCCTGGCTACCATAACCCCGTCCTGAGCTGTTGTCTCTGCCCTCTTTCTTGCACTTGGTTGGAACATTATTGTCTGCTGGATAGGCTGGTGAGAACTTGGCCTTCTTGAACCAGTTATCCAGCTGCCACTTGTTGGCCATTGGTTGTTCAGGCTGAAGGGGAGCAGAACACACAGACTATTCATTATTAAATTATTATGAAGTTGGCCAGAAGGAAGAACAATTAATGTCTGTAAGAAATTTTAATCCCATTTCAAAACAAAGGGTGGACAGGGCTATGAATGGTTAGTGCAGTTAAAAAAAATAAATGACAAGTAACACATTATTACAGAGTTACACTACAGGTTGGTACAAAGTTACTGTTAAGTCATTACTTCAGGAGAGGCAGGCCGTGGGTGCTCATTGGCTTCGCTGTCTGTCGAGCTGCTTTCACTCTCGCTGTCGGAGCCCGAGCTGCTCTCTGAGCCGCTGTGGCTGCTCGAGTCGTCTCTCGATTGCTCTGCTCCTTCACTGTTATTGCTGTTGTTACAAAAGAGAATTAGAGAGCATTACATTGTGTGCAAAAAAAGTGCATTTTCATTCATGTTTTACATTTGTTCTGTATCTAAAAACATAAAATTCTACTATATCGGACATCCATTTTTATCTAAAAAGAAACAAACAGTGCGCCATGTGAGGATTTGAGGTTTTCAATACACTGTAAACAATAGATGGCAACACTTTCATAGCAGACTATTATTCTTAACCAGGTCATAAAGCTACATTTTTTGACTGGATTTTTCCAGGATTGGGAATTTGCCTCACACTGCAGTATTCAACCCTGATAACTCCCACTAACTTTCCCCCTTGGGGAAGATATAGATATATTATGTGTGCAAAAATGAGCTGCACTTTCAGGAACTGAACAATGCGCAAACTTATTTGCTGTTTGCACATGGGCTGATTGTTCTTTTATCTAACTTAAGAATTTTAAGCAAAATATTGAGAGACAATGTCGTTTGTATTTTTTCAAACTAAACTTTTTCAGACTAAAACTTTGTGTGAAAGTTTAAACACAGGTATACTGACTTTGCTTTATGCTTTACCTTGCTGATGTGTTCCTTGAGGCATTCTTGGCAGATTCCTGTTCTCCATCGCTGTCCTCGCTGCTGCTGAGCTTCAGGTCATCTTCGAGCATACTGAGATACAGAAATGAAACTAAATTAAATCCCTGTTATTTCATTACAGCAGTGTACTTGCTGTAGTTTGTGACTGCTGACTTGACATAACTTAGGCCATCCATGCACGCCTGGTTTCCTTAGGTTTCTTAACTCTCAAATCATAAATATTTGTTTTCACTTCCTGCTCTCTGCCATCAAAATCAATACTGGGAAAACTGAGCACATGAGAAATGAAGAAGAGAGGAAAGGGTGAAGCACTTACGTTGGCTGGTCATCGCAAGCTTTAGGCTGGTGGCTGCTGGAGCTCTTGGAAGAACTGCCTCGCTCTGAAGACACACAAATAAGACTCATGAGTTTTAAGCATAAACTGTATACACATGCATGCAAAATTCTTTGTGTGTGTTTTAGTTTGAAATGTCTGTGATACTCACTGTGTCCACTTGGAAAAGGGTGAGAGTCCTGAGGTTTAAAAAAAACAAGAATCATTTTTTATTGTTTTTATCAACCCATTTGTGTCATGACAAAATAGGTCTGTTATATTTTTTTCTCTCCTGTGCTTTGTTGCTGTTTCATTTGTACACTATTACTAAGAATAATAAACACCAAATCTGACTTCTAAATACCTTGCCTTTTAAATATTCATTATCAACACACTATAGTTCCAGCTTGATGCTCACAGAACAAGGTTTCTCTTGATTGCACCATTCAAATGTAATAAATAATGTAGTCATGTTAATCGATTATGACACATAATCATTTGAACACAAGGGACCGGTGCAATGCTGACCTTGGTAGGGAATGGAAACTTGGAGGGCTCAGTTTTGCAGGGGGTGTGGATGGCTGTCAGCGGAGGGGGCCAAGACTGAGTCATTTCCTTAAAGAAAGAGTGAAAAAACACACACACACAGGGAAGGAATGCGCAAATTAGTCGTAAGATGTGAGTAATGCACTTCCACATGAGGCGGTAGGCTTTTCTCTAAATACTCGGGATGAACTGCTGACCTGACAGCAGTAGCTTTTAGCAAAATATAATGACGTACATACCTTCAGAATCTCATCGACACAGTTGGCGTCACCCGATCCCTAAAGACAGAAACATCATGTTCAGCACATGTTCATAAACAACACCATGCAGCAGGTGAGTGTCCATTTTGAGTAGCATGAGTCATTCTACAGGCATTTTATGAGACCAAGAGTTCAGTCAGGCCAAGTGTGATCTTCTGTGAGGTAATTTATTCCAGTTACGACATCATTAGGAATACGTGCTTCAAACACAAACCCTACTTTGCCATTGTCAGTCTGCATACAGTGTCTACTACTATGAATTTATGTGAGTTGTAAACATAAACTGCAGGGTTTAAATAAGTTATAGATATAAAGTCTGAAGATAGGTCTTACCTCTACAGGCTGTGAGGGGATCTTGAGTTTGGAGAGTGAGGCCTTGCTGTTGGACTTCATCTCTCCCATGGTGCTGCTGTGCGACTGTCCGCTGTAGCTCTCTGCTTGTGAGCTCTTGGGTTCTGCCGTTTCCTGGCCGTCCATAGGCCGCACATATGCTGTGGGCTTCTGCTGCATGGAGCCGGGTTTGGACATGAGAGATGGGGGGAAGGCCTGACTGGAGTGCTGTCCGCTGGGGAAGGAGGTGTGAACCCGCGAGGGTGAATCCCAGTTGGCCTCTCTGTCTCGTGGAGACTTGGAGCGGTAACGCTCCTTGCTGTGATGCTGCTCGGCAGACAAGGAACTCCGCAAGTGGCTGTTGCTGCTGGAGGAACTCAGAGAGCCCTTTGCTGGGCTCGATGTGTGTGACTTAGAGTGCTCTGACCCTCCACTGTGTTTACTTGACTTCTTCTCCCGCACCTCCCCTCCGTGTCTTTGGCTACTGCTGCTGCTGCCGCTACTGCCGCCGTTGCCCCTCTGGCTGCCGAGTCCTGAGCGTTTCTGGGACTGAGATGAGGCTCCACCTGCTGCTGGGCCGACAGGGGTCCACTTACTGCTCTGACTGCTGCCACCACTACTGATGCCACGCTGGTCCCCGCCAAACAAAGGTGGGCCTGCTTTCTCCTCGGAGGAAGACGAGCTGTTAGAAGGTTTACCGCCGAGCTTTGGAAGTGAGTCACTGATCGGCTCTTTCATCTCGTCGTAATTGCCCAGCATGCTCTGAATACGGCTGGACAGTTTATCTTCCTTGCTGGACTGAAGAGAGAAGCAGATAATGGGGGAGGAAGAGGTGGGGGGGAGGGGGAGAGAACAGTGTGATGATGAAGAAAAAATTAAAAGGACAGCCATAGAGAAAGAAAAAGACAGAGAAGAAAATAAATGAGGGAGATGAGGGAAAGCAGAGAGGAGAGAAGAGGAGGTAGAGAAAACAGTCATTATGGGCACAAGTTTAACACTTGGGTTAATTGCTTTCCATCAAAAATATTAAAACATGGTAAAAATGCATCACTGCTACAAAGGAGCACTCAAAAATCACTAACATATGCAAAATGAGCTGAGTTAAAATGCAGGTTTTCGTCTGATAAAGGGAACAAATGATATTGTGTCACTAGCTTATATCTGAAATAACTTCCTGAATACTGAAAAAAAAAAATTAATGACTGAACATGGAGGAAGACATAATCAGCCAATCGTGCAGTTTGATAGTTCGAACTGGGGTCCAGAACAGTCTGCACACATTTGTGAACACAGATAAGCGTCTACCAATAGTTACAACACAGAGGTTAATCAATCACTTTGAGAAAACAGATTCCAGCAGACCAACGTGCAATCAGCCTGTGATAGGAGCCTGTACAGCATATCTAGTTTCACACGCAGCCTCAGACCTCTATTTTGTTTGACAGATTTGCTCAGAGGGTGAGGAAACACAAGCCGTAGTGTGTAGCAGGAAATGTAACTAGCTTGGTCATAACATGCACTCCACTACCTCGTGCAAGCACGTCCAGGTTCACATGTGTTCAAACTGGTGAATTGAAATTAGTTTCACTTTTGGCACAAACATAAATGACACGCTTCAATGTGATTGCTGTTTGGCTTGAGTGGACAAATTGCGAATCAACTGTTTACAGACATTTATTGCAACACTTAAGTGTGTTTGCGGAATAAAAAAATAACAAAATTGCACGCTACTTTAAATAATGTTTACATTAATAATAATGCTGGTCGTTGTTTTGGATTATAATACATGCATATTGGTCTTTGCGTGGTAAAGAACGCGGGAGCTTTTACCAGAAAAACCTTGTTCAAGTGTTTTGTTCCTGCAACACAGCAATTCAGCACTCCTGAGGCAGTACTTTCTTGCTATCCAGGAACTTTCTGACCTCAAACACTGCATTTCCAAAACAGTAATTTTCAAAGAAACACTTTATGCCTTCTCCAATTTTCCGCTGGTATCATCTAACATGAAAAACCAAACTGTATCTTCATTTTTAAATCTGACATCTATCTAATTTGTCAAATTTGTCAAATTTTGGGGGTTCTTAAGATGCAGCTTAATAAAAACACAAATGTGCTTAATAGATCTAATGTTTTGGACTTTATTCGGTGCAGCTGACATACAAGTGCATGAACTCTGCACCATAAAAATGTTACTGCTTTGCTGGTCTACATCTGGGAGGCCACAGCTGCAGCTGCGTGCACACATGGCCTTTAATGCAGAACAGTAAACTTCAACTTACTGGAGCATGACAGAAGAGGGAAAAAAAAAAAAAACTAACTGAAGCTTACATAAGACTCAGACAAGCAAGAGGTACCAAGTGTAGAAAAACCAGACTTCAACGGTTGGCTTTTTCCCCCTCATTCGTTGTACTACAGCACAGCATGCTACCCAGCTTTGACTGATACAATTATAATTCAATTATTATGGAGGAATATTTCTGACAATAGATTCCTGGCTGCAAAGTCCCTTTTTTCCTGTGCAAAGGTCAAGGACTTTTTCCTTCTTTAAAGCCAGCTTTCTTTGTTGCTGTTGTCCAAAACACACACAGGCCATCTCTCACCTCTGCTACCCTTTCTATTCCCAACCTGTCAGGACACATTCCTCTCTGCCTCTTTGATGGCTAGCTCTGGCTAAGGAGAGGAGCCACTTACCTCTGCTCAAATCTGGTTAGTGGCAAAGATTAGACCAGTACGGAGAACTCAAATCCTCTTTACAATTACGGTGACCGGGCAGCAGCTGGCTAGCCTACATCTTTGTGTGTCTATGAGCAGGGGAAGGAAAACACAGGAGGAAGGAGGGCAAGCTGGCACGTTCTTCTGCTTATCCTCCTCAGCTGCGCTACAAAACAGCTAACCAAAGGCAGGTGTTGCCAATTCAACACACTCTTTTGTGCTGAATGCAGAGTAAGTCAATCATTGACTATCTGACAACTAACCATTTGTTTGGAAAAGCATCTGATTTTGATTTGAATACGGATGACTAACACAACCACATAGTGTGTTGCATGCGCATCAGATGCTTTAACATTATTAACTTTGTGTGAGATCATAGAAGGACTTTCACTGTCAGAGGAATGTGTTCAGACCTGTCACATAAAACAGCTTCAGCACGGGTATTAAATCTTCAGTTTAACCTTTTTAGCTTTCCTCACACAAACTATAAACAACACAAACACTGCAGGGCCCTGAAGGACATTGTGAGAAAGAAAAGCAAAACACACAAAGCCTTCTTTTTTTCCCCCCCATTTATAACACAGAGACAAAATGTACTTTCAAAGCTAAATCAAATATAAGACTTTGGAAATATAGACTTTGGAAAAACTAATCCAACGACAGCTAACAGTTTTGTTTTTTTTTCAGACTGAGGCGCAGAACTGAAGTCAGAAAAAAAGAACATTAAGTGAGCACACACACGCGCGCACACACGTGAAAAGACACGACAAGAAAGTGTTTTCCACCTTTGCCCTAGAAGCCTGCGGAGAATAAACTCCTCTTAACATTTAAGCAAAGCAGGCAGAAACAAAAAAAGGCAAAGGCATGCGTGTGATGTTTCAAAATATATTTGATGACAGAACAGTTCTTATTTGATTGCTGCCTGTAGTATGTGCAGTTCTCACTTCCTGTCACTGTTACAAATTCTTCTAAACTGACTAATCAAGTGCATGCCAAAACTGAATGTGTGTTGAAAAAAAATGTACCACTTTGTAGGGTTCAGGAAAGAGAGGGGAATTCGCTGGAAAGGCCTCTCCTCCTCCCTGCTGGATTTCTTGATTTCTCCTTTCTCTTTCTTTCATTCGGAGCACATTCCGGTCCTCACGGTTCATGTTGCTAATAAAACAAACAGAACAACAAGAAGTAAGAATAAAAAAAAAAAAAAAAAAAAAAAAAAAAAAAATAATTAGAGGAGAAAATAAACATATTTTTTTTTAAACTAATGGCTTTACAGAAATGGGTATAAAATAACAAGTTTTATAAAGGTGAGACGTTCACCTTCATAATAACCTGTTGTTTACCTAAAAAATGTTCTCTTGGTCAACTCGGATGTTGCACAAGTCAACAGCACTTCAATCATTCAGTTTTAGTTTCAGGCTATGATTTTCTTACGCTTGTGAATGAATATCAGTGTGTAGTTGAGTTTTCACTGTGTACAACAGATTATACAGTCATGCTGCCATCGTCTACTCTCAACTCGGAGTCACAAGTTTAGGTAAGCCACAAATCAGACCATCATTAGCGAAACCTCACGCATCATAAACAGAGGAGACACAGAGATGACCTGTGGAGAAAGTAGTCACTAATAGGCTTAGGCTAGTCTAGACACTGAACAGTAGCCTACTTCTACTGCAAATAATCTCCTTGTACAGATGGTCAGTGTAAATTTGCACGCCAATGGTTATTGCCAATATAGTATAACACTGAGATTTTTATTTACTATAATGTGCATGGTCGTTAGCTCCACAATTTAAGACAAATAAAAAAATGTTTTATGGAGTAGACCGAAAAGCGAACTGAACATCACAAAAAACCACATGAAAAATACATGAAAGTGTTTTCAGGAATAGCATAAGAAACTGTAATTAGGATCTGATAATAACCTACTGCTATAAAACTGAGGCTTGAAGCCATGAGCACGTGTTTACTGCCCTCAGTGTCCTTCTGTTCATAATGTGTGTAGTGCAAACATAAAAGTAGGCAGCTATTGGAGGACAAAGAGCTTGTAAGTAGATGCATGAATTCAAACCACTGAGACAAGAGAGTGAACTTGACCAAGTGTGACTTCTGTCTGTTGTGCGCTATGGTTAACAGAGAGCATTCACGCCACTAACAAGCAAATTTTCAGCCAGGCGTGTCGCCTCCCCGTTTAAGAAGAAAGCTTCAGCCTTTGCCAATGACAACACTGATTTTAAGTCTATTGACAGAGTGTGATTAGGGAACCACTCTGCCTCCAACGAGAATGTAAACACAACACGCAAAGGTGTTTTCTAGCTGCACAACTATGTTTGACGGAAAAAAAATTATGCACTTGGGAAGCTGGATTAATAGAGGAAATAAAGAACAACACCAAGTAGTTAATCCAGTTTTGAGAGGAAGACAAAGTAGGTTGCATATCTGAGATAAAAGTTTTCGGGAAATAATAAACACTGCTCTTACATAAAAAATGTATCATGCCTTTCAATCACCTCGTAATTTATGTTGTAGACAAAATCTCGACGGCAATAGTTCAAAGTTTTTTTTCTAAGTCCTAACAGGTTCTCTCTGAGCTTTTCAGTAAGTCTAAACAATAATTTTCTAACCAGGCTTTCTACTAAGTATCTGCCTGTTTTACATCATAAACAACACCCAACTGTGAGTCACCACTCGTTACAGCCAACGTGATTTACTCACTATAGCGAGGCTATATTAACAAAGCTCAAGTAGCGGCCAGAGTTTGAACCACTGTCAGCTGTTTGACACACACCATTAACACCAGTTTTATCAACAGAGGTGTAAAGAAAAGAGGAGAAAATTGTTTAGGCTTTCCGTTGTCCAAACATCCATTAACACCCTACTGTTATCACTGCCGGACTTTATTTGACTTACAGCACAGCTAAGGGAGCAGGCTCTGTCACACTGTCAGAAACTCAAGACAAAGTGTGAGTGAAAATGCACAGTCACAAATTTACCACAACTCAACTGACCATGTGGCAAGTGTGTGGTCGCTGTTCTGCAGTTAAATTCTGCAATTTCTCATGGAGGCAAACCCCAGAAGTCAGCACACGTGCCCATTCTACAAGAGTAGTCATGTGAGATGAGTCTTTTAGGCGTGTTAGTTTGCATGACGGTTGTTTCTGAATCATAAGTAAAATGGACCCTGATCTTTTTCGCTTTAAAACACACTCCAAAATGACACATCACTGTGTATGCTGCTTTAGTGCACAGGTACTACTTATTGAGTTCGTCACTGTCAGCTTCAGTGTGAATGTGTGAATGTGGCACAGTTAGTGCAGTGCTAACTGATCAAGCGCCTCAGGCAGAGAATCCTTTGTAAACACTGTTTACAATGCCTATTCTGCCCAACTAATTGACCTGATCTGTTGGTTTTTTAGGAGCTGAACAGGAGGATGACGCCCTGTTATCCCCCACTAAGGAAGATTGTCAGACAGAAGGCTCAGCTGTAAATTATTTGTTTCAGTGACGCTTAGACTAACATCAACCAACAACCTCTTTTACTTTAGTACCTCGAAAACATCAGAGTATCTTGATTGACAGCTTCCTCTGTCTCTTTCAAGAAATCTATCTTTGTTCACATTAAAGGCTAAACGGAGGCTACATCGCCAATGCTGTTTTATCAGAGATCACTGCTCCTGGTGACATGGTGAAGCTGTGTGAGTGTGTCTCATGTCTTTCAGCTCAACCTGTTTTTAAACTGACCGTCGACCAATTTCAAAAATCAAAGTAGGTTATATGGAGAAGGAACCGAAATAACTGAATAATAAAAAGTTACAATGTGGCCAAATGACTTTCTGTAATTACTAACAATACTTCCGCGCATCAACACACACATATTGTGTTTAATAAAGTCTACACAAAGTATTGTTTGTGTGTAAAAATGTGGCTGAGCATCAGAGAAGAGAAAAGGTGTGCAAAAATCAATCTCAATTCTTAAAGAGAAAAATTAGAGGACAGCTACTACAGAATGGTGCAACGCATTTCTGTAATCACAGTCATAATACAACGGAATAAGTCAATGCAACATGCCATTCAGCATATCCAACATTCTTTCAAGTTGGGTATCTACTTTACTAAGCTAACTAAAGGGGGATTTCCCTCCAAGTTAACAGGGAGCCTAATTGAGCATGCTGTTTATTTCTTTTTGTGGGCAGCAAGTGAGATTTCGGGCTGTGCAAATAAAACCTGACTCAACTTGTGGTCTGTCTGGCATTACAGCCCTTCTGGTTGGTTGGTTAGTTAATATATGCTTTTGTTCAAGCAGAGTCTTATTGGTTAGACAAATGCTTCTTAATCTATTAGCTCTGTTCCCTCACCAGCCTTTAGATTGACGTGTAATCAATCAAATAAGGCCGTTGGCGGAACATTAAGCATTAAGAAGAGAAGTGACAACAGACTGAAAATGTTTCTTATGTGAGCTCTGACAATGTCCAAAAATATCAAGTCTGGATATTTGTCCAGTTGCCCTTTAAAACATGTAGCAGAGCGCAGGAGCTTGTTTGTAGCAGAGACATCTTCACCTACTGCAACATCATTAACAAGCCCATTTGCTGGCTGTGAATTTTCTGGATAATGACCTGCTCTATTTACACTTGGCCTAAACTGGACACTACACATACCTGGTACTACAAAACTCCAAGGATTGCAGGTAAGGTGGAAGAGCAAATCCAACTGACTCATAAATTTGCATTCTGATACACAGCTGATCTGGTTGATGTCTAGATAAGTTCGGGGCTGCAGTGCATGTGTGAAGACTGCTTAAATGTTATATGAGAAAGAGACATGGCAGCACCAGAGCCAAAGTATCTCTTTTTGTTTTGTTAATTTAGTAATATTGTGCTGATTTAATTTCAGTTACCCACTAGACCAGGTAAAACTTTAATCAATAAATCATGCAAGATTTTATTTGCATGAGTACAGCCTTACAAACCACACACTATTTCCATATCCTAATATCAGCCCAGTGTGAGAAACAATCCCATTGGGCAAACCTAAATTCTTATTACCTTGGTTTGAATATTTGTTTGAACCTGCCGCCAAGGCCCAAGCCCTACTAATCCAATCGGCCAACATGGTATGGTGGGCAACGTAAATGGCTTTAAATCAAGGAAATAACAAGGCTAAGCAAATTATCCTCTTACACAACAGGAGTTTGATTGGCATTTATTATCATCCAAGTGTAACAGCCAGCTATGTTTATTGTAATCATTCAACAGTCTGCCAGACTGAAAAGGTCAAAGTCTGCAGAGTTGAAAAGGCTGTTCACTCTGTAACCAAATTAATCATCTGTCTCTTTCGAAGTAACATCATAACAGTCAGTCCAACTCCTCAACAAAATCCAGTCCAAAAAAAAAACCCACAAACAAAACAAAACAAAAAACAAGAACTACTGATGGTCATCTGAGAACCATGAATGCAGAACTGTGCTTCTGTAACAAAGCCATTATGCAAAGCCACCTAAAACATTTAAATCTTGCTTGTTAAGTATAGTAAAAATAAGCTAAGTGCTCCAATCTTCCTGGAAACCTACAGAAAGAAGTACAACAGCAAACTAGCCGAACATTTCTTACCCTGACTGAGAGGCCATGGCCCCAACCACTGAAACATTGGAAGGAGGAGGGAGGAGTGTTCAGAGGATCTCCAAGGGATTCAGAAGTATTCTCGTCATGACCTGACAGCATAAATTTCTACACCAAACTCCCCAAGTACAGAAAAGCTGGCTTTTTTTCTCTTAATCTATCTGTGGTTGTCCAGCTGAGAGAGTGTAACTTAGTTTCTTTACTCGAATCGAAGCTACAGTGCATTTCCTTGGAGTGGAGACAAATCTGACTCAGGGAGGGGAGGTGACTGCTCACTCACGGGAGATACCACGTTGGCAAGCAGCGAGGGTAGTCACTCACTAGCTGAAGTCTGGGAGAGCCCCTGCTTTTGTGTGGTGTTTTAGGGTAAAGGTATGAGTAGAGAACAAATGAGATGAACAGAGGCATGAAGTGGAAAAGCATGAGGGTGTGCACATGAGGTGTGTGAATGTCAGGAGTGAATGTTACCGAAAACGAGGGATAAAAAGGAGAAACAATTAGCATGTCTCCTGAAACTGGCAGTATTACTAAGTCCTGGTAGTGCCCTTTGCTTTAAATGCTACATGTGCTGAGGGCCAATTTTGATCTTCTGCTATGAAGAAAACTGCCAAGCAAGGAGAAGATTTTTTTAATTATAGTAAATTATATATTATTTTAAAAAGGGAGGTTCAAATACACTGCTCAAAACAACAACAAATCATTGTGATGATGAGGCATCTGTTATGTCTAAGAAAATAAATCTGGCTGATTACCCTTTAAGTATTAAAACAAAGTAAAGTTAGTGCACAAAAAGATAGGGAGGAAATGTCTAGCACAGTTTTATACACCCTCAACCCAAAATAACACCCACAAGGAAGGAAAACAAAATTAACAAGTGGTTTAAAAACACTGGGTTAACACTAAATTAATTAGTACTGCCTTCTAGAGTAACTTAATTCAAATGTATTAAAATCGGCAAATTATTGAGAGTATCTACAGTGAGAATAGCATTGAGGGAGGACTGAGAGGGGAAGAAAATCTCACCTCTCTCTGAGAATGGTACACTCCAGCTCGTCCCATAAAAGGAGATGTTATTTTACACCACGGGGCCTCTCCTCCATGTGACGTCACTGCCCCCAGCGAGGCCCAGCCAATCGGGGTCCATCTTTCCATCAACAACCTCCCTCCCTAACTCCCTCCCTCCCTCCCCCACTATGCCTGGAGCACAGGGCAAAGCAGCCATGCAGCCTGTTAAAGAGGCAGCACGCAGCGTCCGGCTCGTAACTTGTAACAAATGGGACATGTTTTCGTCAGCCACATGATGATGATGACACACGCTGACAAATGTGTAATCATGTGAAGCAATGATTGTTATCATGTACTAAAACTGGTGGTATCATGCAAATTCATTTCTGGTATCTTTGTATAGGTTTCCTGTAATGTTTATGGTTTGTTATCAGACTTGATAACTTCCAAAGTTTGCTTCGGTTTGACTTCTTCATGTTATAGATAAACACCAAAGTGTTAGTAAACAGATGTCCCATCAGCTCTTTCTTAAGTTCAGATTTATAGTCAAAACATCTTTTCTATGCTTCCTTATGCTCTCTTATCGTCACTTTATTTACTTGAATCATTAGTTTGTGTCTTGTTTTGTTTTGTTTTGTTTTTTTATTTTAGAGAATAATAAAAGACGTACTTTACAGTCCCAAAGGAAATTTGTCTTGGGCTTAAGGTGCTAGGTGCAGCTGCACATGAACAACATACATTACAACAGGTTTTCTTTGTCCATATTGAAACTCTGAGAATAGCAGGTGTTGTTGTTTAAGCCACAGAAAAAAAAACATTATTTTTTACGGTGGGCTATACAAAAAAACAGTACTTGACTTGAGTAAACATAACTTTTGTTTTTGTTTTTTAATTAATTGAATAAAGAAAAAATAAGGATGAGTATTGTTACATAAGACATCTGTTTTTTAAAAAGATTCCACTATGGGCAAACAGCATTATGATGTTACCGGGACATTTTATCATCTTGATTAATTATGATGTAATTTAAGGGATAATGTGAAGTCCGAACTTGGGAAACTCCCTTTGACTCAGTTCACAATTACTTAATTGTGACATTTTGAAATGTGTAGCTAGTCTTTGGAAATTTTCATCAATGGAAACTTGTCTGCTGAGAGCTAAAAAGGGACTCCATGTCTTTACGTTTTATAAATCATGTACTCTCTTGCATAATTTAAATCATACACTTAATCTAAAACACAACCTTTTCAGAGATCCTTAAACTCCAAATTAATTTTCTTGGAATAAGATTATTATCAGCAGCACATAATTAATGCATACCATCTACTTTTAAAAATAAAAGCTGACTTATATCCGAGGTTGATTTAATCAATACCAAAGCTTGCTTAGTAAAAAATATCAACAAGCACTCGCAAAGCTATGTGAATCAATAGAAAATCAAAAAAATCTTGGCACTCTGTTACAACTTACAATGGCCTTAATTGTGCATCTACGCTCTACGACACATCAAGAAATTTTTATGTGAATACTAGACGATTAATTATGCGAACCATTTAAAAAAAAAAACGTCTTATCGGTCATGGTTTCCTGATTTCATACAAATGCTCTTACAAAGAGCATTATGTAATGTATTTAAACAAACACTCAGTAACGGGTACAGATGGGCAGCCAGTGCCACCTCCCCTGGTGCTTTTGAAGCAAACCTGCTGACAACAGGCATTCCAGAGGAAGTGTCCATTCAAATGCTGCAAACCTGCCTCATAAAAGCAGCTGTTTGGGTGCCACCAAAACCATGCGCAGCTAGGATTACATGGGAAATCACCAAAAAGTACTTGCAAATCATTCGGGACTTTAAAATAGACTCATTCTGCCAAATCAAAAAAAAAACCAAAACCCAGGAAGCATAAATGGCAATATACTCTTGATCGTTCAAGGGCCAAGGTCATATTCCTGTGTCATAACATAACATAATTGATACAATTTTGAACGTTTTTTATTTCAAAGTATTAAGCTGATGGTGTTCAGGGACGACAATTTTAAAATCAAAATTTAATTCTGAATATTTAAGTTTCTCAAGTTCTTGCTTCAGTAAAAACTCAATATATTTCTGTGTGGCTTTAGATTAGCTCTAATTAACATATCAAAACAAGACTCTTAGTCTTGATTGGCAAGTTCTCTAAACAACTGCTCTTTTCCTTTATTACGGGCAGGTTTGAACCACTTCAAATGGCTCACCGCCTGGAATGCCTTCAGTCAGCAGGTGTGCATTATCAAGTCAGGAGGAGCATTTGCCAATCAGGGCAGAGTATTATGGTTGTTCTGCAAGCGTTTTACGACATTCAGCAAACCTGTTGATTGAGAGGTGAAACATTTCTCTGACGCCTATATATCAAGATAGTATTGTATAAATGTATTGTACATTTGTATCCATTTGTACATTTACATATTATACAACTGTATATACAGTATTCATGTAAAAGTGTTAAGATGCATTTTTTTACTTTTCATTACAAAACTGTACTAGATGGCCTCAACACTGTAAGACTCTAAGGTGATGTAAACAGCAAGCATAACTAAACTGTTGGCACCTGAAAAGCATGTGGATTTGAATTCTATGATAATGTCATTTGATAATATCAGATAATGTCATATAACAGGAAAATATTCTCACCCTCAGCTTTGACACAAATAACATAATGTTCAGGGTACTTTTTTCTGCCACACCGTTAGTGGAACATGACACACAACCCTCAATTATCTTGGCAGCATTTCTAAGGAACCTGCGTCACTCAACCTCTTTGAAGCAAGTCAAAAAGCTGTAACTCTCTTGGCATTACTCTCTACACCCAAATCCAGACTATGGTAAGGTTTTTAACAGTTAACAAATCACTCCCTTTGGCTTGAATAGGAATACGGAATTACTACAGTGTACGACCAGCTACAGTTTGAAAACCATGCAGGATCCAGCATGTTTAGCACACACATAGTGTTTTACCAATGTCCTGTTAAAATTATTATAACAAACAGTGAAATAATCAAGACTTCACAAGCTTTGCAAGAATATATATGGAATAAAAAAAACTTAGCTGTTAGTGAAACAGATTACTTAAGGTTGTCTGCAATTAACTTGTAAAAATAAAAACACTGATATTTCACAAAAAGTCAAAATTGTATAAGTGTTTAATGAATCTTTTTAGCATATAAGTCTCAGCTGCAATTTTGTAAATGTGTAAGACCTAATAGCTAAACTGAAGTTTAAAGGAATGAACCACAAAAATGGCACATTGACTGTTCAAATAAAGCCCTCATAACGTTGGATTTTACATGCTCTATGTTGGTGATATGAAAAACGCTTTAAATCTTTATTCCCAAGGGCTAACACACAAAAAAAAAGTCACGTGAAACCCATCTTGACTTGGTAAAACAAATCCACACTTCACTCTGTTAGCCCAAAGCATTAATCCTTACTTATAAGAAACACTTGATCGTGTATTCTCACCAAAACATAAATTATCCAATCCTCAGTTAGGGTTGTTCCTTTCCCCTGAAATGCAGATGACCAAGCTGAAACATGATCAAACCAAATGAAATTTATGATATGTATTGATGCTGCAATAAAATGTCTAAAAGCAAATACTTTTTTAAATTGTGTTCTAACAAGAAACTGTTTCAGATGTTGCTCATACCCAGAGAAAACCTTCTTTTTTCAAGGAAACCGTTAGCACATTACCTTGTATGCAATGATGGCTGTAATAGTGAAGTAAGAAAAAAAATCTCTTGTATCCAAACTACTTCACTGTGTCATCAAATGAAGTCTTGTTTCATTGTTTTGATTAGGAGACCCCTACTATCAGACATAGGATGCCTTTAAATTCAGGGCATAGGGAAGTGCATACAATTAAAAACATCCAGTGATTCTTATTTATTTATCACATGATAAAGAAAAGTTAAAAATTAACCCAACTGAATGGGGGATTCATAGGGAGTTCTATATTGCGTAGTATTTTTTCATTTATCAGTTAGAGTCTATTTACTCCAAGTACTCTGGGTTTCATTTGACACTTAAATATCTGCCAGCCCACAAATAGAAACACGCTAACCTATAGCTTACTACTCTGTGCCTCTAAATAAACCTTCATTTCCCCCCGAGCAGCAGCTCTGATAAATGCTATGGCCCAATGTGCATGGTAATGAAGACACCAGCTGAGGAAAAATTAAACTGTTTGGTTTATAAATAGGGGTCTTTGCTTGGGAAGTTCCTGTGCATGCTCCACGATAAAAGCTATAGTTACCAGATATTAGTTCGAATCACTCACTCCAAAAGTTTTACGTACATTTTACATAAATAAATACTTTTCATTTTAATCTTTTAGATTCATCTTATTAACAGGACATTTTACTGTTGATGTTACTGATCCATTTGCTATTGCCTTTGCAAAGCACTTAAGCTCTTCTCAAAAATGTTATGCCAATGAATTTCATTGGGGTTCATTAGAAGTATTACTGCTGCAGGAGACTGACTGACAGTATCAGAAATTCCTCGGATTCTGCCCACAATGCTGGATCAGTATCAACAAGTACATAAGTACACACTAAATGATACTGTGTTTTGCTTTGTTTTTTAAATTAAAAATGGCACCCAGCTACTTCCCAACACCATCCTGTGCCCCATAAGCAAACTAAAGGGTTTTTTTACTGCAGAAGTAGCCAATATCCGTAAACTACAAGCAGCTTGTGTAAATACAAACTCATCCATAACAGGTTAATAGTATACAGCTTTTACAAAAAAAATGGCATCGGTCTAGTCCTCGGTTTTGGTTAAAGGTTGGGTATCAAAATATGTTCTAGGAAGGAGGAAATGTCTCAGAACATGTCTAGTTAGCATTTTTTAGGCCAATATTATAGACCAGCATCTTACTGCACAGATGTATGCCAGCTCTGTGAAATTAATGACCTTAAAGAGCTTCACCTCCAACACACTTTATACCCACATCAGAGCTTAACTCGCATCCTAGAGAACAAGAGCTGAGAAACAGATGCATTAGGTCAGGACACAGCGAGTAGCATATTTTTCTGCTGTGTGAGCAACGGTACAGAAGGATAAAAAAAGAGCTGCTGATGTCTGATTAGATTTGAGCTAATTAAACTGGTACACTCAGGAAGAGCCTTCAAACAACTTACTTTCGGCAAGCTTCTCTTTGTAAAGGAAATGAGATTGGATTATAAATTTATAGCCCTTTGCTAAATACACAATTCGCTCTTGCTTCAGGTAGGGTAAAGAATAGCAGGTAAAATGCACTGGAGCATATACATAAACAAAACAGACGATTGCTAGGTTCCTTTATGACTTTGCTCTAAATTCTTTTCAACCATCAAGGACAAGATAGGACAGAGGTGTGCTCAAAAGCATTTGGTTTCTTCAGACAAGGACCTCTCAATTTTAAGAGGGCCAGCCTTAAAACCTTGTACATTCTGTTGTTATTGAACAGTCTGAAACTTAGTATTGCTCATTTTCCAAATATCCAAACTGAGAAACCGCACCGTACTACCACCACAATGTACAATAGATGTGTCAAAGCCAAAGAAAACATGCACCCACTCCTCTGTCTGGAACGGACAAAACAAGTGACCACTACATCTCAACAGAACATCTGCATGTGCCCTTTGCTTGACTACAGAGGAAACAGTTATACTGAAGCCACAAAGCAAAACCTAAACAGGAAGTGAAGAGGATTGCGCAGTAAGCTGCGTCACAGGGAGCACGAGAAGACAGAACAAATCTTTATCTGCCATAAACACACTGACCAAGGTTACACAGGCTGCATTAGCTTTAAAATAGACTTTGATTAAAAACAGTTAAGCAGCATTTCAATCAGTTTACTCTGGTAGCTTAAAAGAACAGGATTATTATTATTCCCTATATATCTATTAGTACTGACACTGGGAGTCACCTCATATTTTGCTTGTATCTCATAAGTCTGTCTGACAAGATCATTCTATTTGCCTCTGTGATAACCCTATCTCCATACAACAACACACAATCATCTGTGAATCACATGATTCACCTCATCTCACCATTCAACATGTTCAGTTTGAAAAAAAAAAAACAGCACGTCACAATGACAAACAATCATCACAGTTTTAAAATATGATGTATCCTCAACTTTTCTTTTAAAACTAAATAATTAAGGTAATTAAGGTAAATAATGTTAAATCTTGGAATCATGATAACTTTCGTTAACAGCCAGGTTTATCATTGAAACAGTCTTTACCACATCAACGTCAATCTACCCCCACTTTTTTAATTAAGTTTTTTCAATGTTGCTATTCAAGTATACCTGAAGTGCAAGTTTGGCAAAAGCATTAAGCTTGAGCTGCTCTTTTAACTGCAATATATGTGAGATAATTTAAACAATAATTTATTAATATTAAACAATTGGATTGCACGTTAATCGTATTTGTGTGCTTTAATAAGGCGAGCTGACATAACTGACATGTTTTACAACAAATATGCTTCCACAAACTGCATCCTTCACTGCATTCAGAAAATGATTCTCATTTGGCAATTTCCTCTACAGAGCAACTCTTTAATTTGTAAAGTACTGCGGATGCTGTCACTGTCAAAAAAGAGATGTTATCTTTGTCTTGTCCTGATTAAACATGAATGCAACATTATTACTCCTCTGTGTCCTTATGAAAATTGAAGCACTCTTGGACTAACACTTCCACACAGAGTGCACTCTATAAACAACTGCACCCACAACTCAAACAGCCTAAAACCTCTGTCTCACCTGACTGCAGATGTTAAACGATTTCACAGCTACCTGTCATAAATGAGTTCATGACCTTAGGCCTCTACCACCGCGATGTGTCAAACTAGATAAACAACTTGAAAACCCTGCCCTTGCCAAATGTTTCCAGCAAGATTTATACAAGTCAAATATATTTCTAACTGTTCAGAGTTACTCTGGACTTATGGTGTATTTTCTGGCCCTTCCCCCAACTGTGGCACGTAAAATGGCTTCCTAGGAAAGCATATCAGCTGTCCCTTTTAGACCAAAGCGAGACACAGACCATCCTGTTACCTTTTTACGCTACAGCAATTAAGAGCAATTAGTGTTTTAACTCAAGACAGCCAGGAGTAGCACTGGGGTCAATCTTACATAATAATGTCGTGTACAATGTGTAAAGGCTAACGTGACGTTACAGGACAACAAACCAAAAGTTTCTGCTAGTCACTGTGAGAGAACTGACGACTGTTCAGGGCCTTGGATTACTTAATTTGTGCTTTTTCTGTTTGAAAAAACTGAACGCAAGTGGCTAAAATAAACCTTAATATTTCCAAGTACTTAAATTGCCCAGCTTTAGAAATTCATGTGGAATTTAGCTTACGAAAGCGAAATGGACAGCAGTTTCTTGCATGATAAACACACTATGCGCAGCCTCTGTTTTTTTTATTTACATTTATGCGTGACTATAAATAAGTCCTCGTTGTTTATTTAAAGTAGTAATGGTTATCAAACTTAGTCGTGTAAGTCATGTCAACGATGACCACGGAGAGAAAACACAAACATCAGACGTCATGACCTGTTAGCCAACATTAACGTACACGAACAGAAACATGATGACTATCGCTACGATGTTTATCCTACTTTTTGAAAAACCGAAAGCCACGAAACGAAAAACTATGACATTTGGCCTTATTATGTTTTCATCGAAAAACTGTTTACCGTCAAAATAACTCAGTGGGAGCTACAGAGTCTATCCATTTAGTCTACTCAAGAGGCGATCACGCTACCTACAGTACTACCTGCATCTTTGCTTTAGCATAATGTTAGCTAGCTGCTAGTTGCGTTTAGGCTAGCGGCTAGCAAGCAATGTAACCATTGAAATTTTCTGCAGAAGATTAAATTAACATTCTCTAAAATATCATATAACCGCCGAGTTTAGTTGACCATCAATAACATCTTGTAAGATATTTAACCTCCTTACCTCTTGTCTTCTTTTTAGGCCCAAACCATTCTAGCTATTGGAAAGCTCTTTTTTCTTTGTCTTTTCCACTTCCAGTTACACGCAAAATGGACTCAGCAAAACGCTTAACAGCTAAAATACTAAAATCAAATGGGCGATCTCCATCTTTTCCTTAAAACAAAGCTGCACATCGAGCAGTAAACAGAATAAAATCATTTTGTCTGTCGTTCATTTTGTTATTCCTGAACAGAAGTGACTGATAGGTAAGGCTGCTAGCTAAGTTAAGTAGCCAGCAGGTACCTCAGACAGGACTGGATGCATGGATGCCAGCAAGCGATGCTGCCTTCTCTTGCTGCAGGAAATATCTCAACCACTTAACCAAGAAAACATGATAAAGAGGTAATTTTTCCGAAAATCTAACATGGAATGTAAACTTATTTTAGAGCACTATAAACGATTAAGAATAAAAAAAAATACCATTATTGTGCTGTCTGGTGGTTTATACATTTTAAGAGAAATTTTTATTTTGAAAAGGAACATATTGTTAATTTACCAACCCCCAAAACTAAATTTGAGTCAAATGAGTGAACGGTTTAAATTTAGACTGGTTATTTTGCTTTTACAGCAGTTTCACGGTAACTACGTGGTCATTTGGTACTGATAGTGAGAAATCCCATATATCTAAATGCAACATTTCTGTGACGCACAGGTTGCTCAGACTTGACGTTCAAGACCAATACGGCAGGCGGTTTCATTGTTCCCTGCTGTTGATTGATACCTGGTTTAAAACATACAGCTGGACTATCGAATTTTGTTTTCACATACCATTTGGCTGATAAATAAACAAAAATTTAGAGTAAATTCAATGTATGATGGATATGTAACCCCCCCACCCCCCCATTATTAATTGTACTTTTTATATTCAATGTCTCATATTTATGCGTTAATACGGGGGCTCTGCAAGTGGGCCTTTTATAAACAGTGAGAAACTTACTCATTTAAATTGAAATTGTTTTAAAGTTGTTTTGAAAATGTTGTTTTACAGAAAAAAAACAACAATTTTCTCTCAGATGTATGATGTTAAGTCGCTATAATGTGCTTCGCTTTGGCAAAATAAAACCATTTAAAATAGCAAATAAGCGAGAGCCTTAAAAACAAAAAAAATGAAGTTTATTTTACAAGAAAACAAGCAACTGTGATTTAAAAGTAACAAGACTTTCAACTTTGAGCTAATTTTAGTTGTAAGAAATAGAAATTTAATTCCTTATTAATTTGAAGGTCTCAAATTAATGTCTTTTCAACACTAGATATGGCATTGCTTTGTTAAGGTTGTGAACTGTACAGATAAAGTTTGACTAAAAATATACTTTAGTACAAAATCATGAATTGAACATGAATATGCGCATTAGGTTCCTAAGATATTTAAAATTCAGGCCTACAACCTTGAGAAAATAGACACACATTAGAAATGAGAGGAGAAATATTTTTGGGAACAGAACTTTAAACAGTGGTCCACTTGAAATAATCTTTTCAATCTTTTTCATTTTTTTAGCATACAAGCTGGATGCAAATGAAGGATGGAGCCCTAAAGGTGTCCAGTCCATTCAGGTCCAACACAACTATGAGCTAAAATTACTTAGGTAAACAAACAGCTACAAGAAAATCCACTAATCCACATATTTATTTATTTCTTCTTTTTCTTCTTCCTTGGTGGTCCTTGATCTGAATCACTGCTGCTTCCTGAGTCTGAGCTGTCTGAGGATGAAGAGGAGGAGGACGAAGAGGAGGATGAGGAAGAGCTTTCGTCGTCGCTGTCACTGCTGCTGTCGCTGTCATCTGAAGAGGAGCTGGAGGAGTCACTGCTGTCTGACGATGAGTCACTGGAGGAGTTATCTGAATCACTGCTGCTGTCGCTTGAGTCTTTAGCCCTGAGAACGAGCCGCCGAGCACAAAAGAGAAACATGAGCACAGAAAACAGAGCATTGTGTATTGTGATTCAAGGTCTCGACCTGTACCTGTTACAATCTGCTTCTGCACTGTCACTTAGTCGAGAAGAAAAGGATGTGCTGTGATTTTGAACTGCTTTTAACCTTGTTGACTGCTCTTCAGTTAAAACTAACACTCTGTTTACCTTCTTTGAAAAGTGAAATTTTAGATCTCCATGATGTTTCAAGCACCATGAGCCAAGTTCCTGTTCGGTAGTTTTATTTTGAACTGGGAAAACAGCATGAAACTCAGAATATTATTGAAAACATGTACTTTTTTTATTTGAATGCTGTTTAGACCAGAGTAGTTAAGCTATAAGATAGGTTTCTTCCATTCGGGCTTTATCTGTGTCTTTTGTGAGGAGTGAAAAACACATTTAGTCCTCTTTAAAGTCACCGGTCTTGGATATCTCTTGATTTATTGCGCATACAAGCATGGTCTGCAATGTGAAGTCCACACTGAGCAATTGGGTCTTTTGCAAACTGTAACCCAGTTGGTTACATTACTGTGACAAAAATACAAGTCAATAATCTACTTGTGATACTGTCAGCCAGTTGTGTCCAGACTGGGGGGCAAAGGTGGAGTGAAATTAAAGTTAAACAGACCTTTTGTCATGACAGCAGTCTTGGTACTTGGTAAACACAGGTGTAGCTAATAACCTTATTATTTGCTGGATAGCACTGCAATATCTGCTGGAAGTAAGCCATCATTAAAGGTTATGAGTTCCACATGTGCTTTTCCTGTCACAACAAGTCAAACAATGTCTTCTGTGAAAAAGGTCTACAAATTTGATCCATTTGGGAATGATGAAGAAGAAAAAAACATGTAACAAATGCTTGAAATATCTCTCTTTTCCCATAATCTGTTTTGGCATGTCACAGTAGAAAAAATGAGGTGTCAATAAGAAAAATTAATGGTAGCTGCATTCCATTTAGCTACTTCAGTTTCACAGTCCTGGAACTATATATGCTGGCTTATTGTCAAGACTTTTGTAGCTTACTGGAGCACATGAACAGATAACGGCCGTTGTTGAAGGCATTTGTAACACATGCTTTTCCTCCTTTGGTCAGATTGTCTGAAGTCAAATATTTTAAAGTACGACCAACAATAGCCCACTCTTTGAAAACCAAAACAAAAATTATTTTTTTTGCACACTGTCCTATAAAAATTGTACAAGCAGGACATCACTACAGTCACATTATGATTTTAAGACACAGGCATTTAACAAAAGAATGGAAATAGAAATAATCACCATTTCAATTCGATAAAAAGTAGATTCTTCTGACGTATGAAAACATTTCCACTGTTGGTCTAAAACGGCTAAGGCTTTTAAGGATTTTAACAACCTGAATTGGCTCATAATCGCCACTAGAGGGAACTGTTACATCAGACTTTTTGTCAGTATCATTTAGACAACCTTCTAAAGTTAAGCCTTTGAATCACAAGAGGCATAGTAACACCACAAAAGAGGTCATCTACCATTCATAGACATCCCGACATCACTTCCCAGGCAGATTTTCACACCATTTCAAGCTTAGATTCAGGCGACTATTCGTCTCACAAGATTTCCATGTGACTCAAAAAAAAATCGTGTGGCCTTATGGACCCCTCTGTAATAATATACAGAATGACCCAAGCAAATTGAAATGTCTCGGGAGTCCACACAAGTCAGATGAACTTAATAAGCCTCTTTGATGAGTGTGACAACATCTCCAAGATTAAATCATTCAATCAGTTGCTACCTATCAAACTCCTGCTAGTTTTATACATGTTAAGTGTATCACAGA
>JAQNCA010000006.1:15919409-15945387 GCA_029783725.1 Acanthurus tractus | reverse complement strand
TTATCATAAAAATTTAACAGAGTGAGCAAAATTAGTCTAAAGAGCAAAAAGATTTGTTAGTCTACATCCTACCCTGTCAAACATGGTTTGAAGTAATCATCTTACTTACTTCTTTTTGATTTTCTTCTCACTGGAGCCTTCTCTTCCTGGTCTGTCAAGAGAAAAAGAAACCAATAGCCTCAATGACCTAAACCTGTACTCACAGTATACTTTAAAGTAAGAGTTTGTATTGAAAGTTAATGTTGGTCATTTATTTAATCAAACCAGACAAAATCCCATTTTCCTATGAGAATTATATCTGCATATCATTGGTAGTGAAATCCATTTTATTCTCTTGACAGGGAATATTGACATCAACAGATTGCTGTTTTTTCCATTATGTCCTCTAGATGGCAATACAAAGCAAATACCGTTGTCCTCTGCAAATGGGTCAGATTTCATACATTCAAAGTTTCACAGTATAGACTCCTTTAACCTCTGTTCCCTTCTCTAAGTTCTCTAAGTTCCCTTCTCAGTTCACAGTACGCGGTATCTTACAACATGACAAGGTTAGTATGAGACCTTTGTTGTTATTGTGATGAGTCAAAGAAGAAGAAGAAAACCATTTCAGTCCGGTCACCCGCCTCTTGCAGACCGTTGAGCGGTGCAGACAATTAAACACAAAAGTGTTTAACTTCAACTTCTCTGCTATTAAGAGGCTTTTGACTTGTGACTCCATTATTACTGGTGGAACACATAAAAAAAGCTCTCAGCTTGAAGTAAACAAGGGAGGCACTCATCCTTAAAAAATACCACTACATACCAAAATTTGTACACCCTGTAAGTAAATTCCAGTAATTTGTGTACATACATTTATAGGTTAGCCATACTTGTTTGACAGCAATGCTGTGAGATGACAAACACCTCATCACAAATAACATCCCGCAGCTCTGTTTCACTGGAGCACTGTTGTGTTCATGCACTCAAATTATGGGCAGTGAAAGAAAAAATAAAAACAGAATAAACTTTCAGCCCACAGTGTTAAATTATGCTTGCTAGTTACTCTATAAATGCTGCACAGAATGTTTGCAGATATATGATAAATATTTCATGCATGCTGAGGCTGTGTATATAAGATCCTATTCTAAGTTGTTTTACAAGATAAAAGACTCTCAAGAGATGTCGTGGTTCTTATTTAATAAGTAAAGAGTTGCCTGGAGTTAGGAAAAACCCATTAAACTGACAATAAGTTTCACTGGATCACCGAATAAAACTATGACAAATGGTCCTCTGACCAAATTCATTTCACTGAACATGGATATAACAATTTGAATCTTGTATTTAAGAGGTATAAAGTCAAACCAGCAAAAACAGACAGCTTACCCAGTGATGCTGATGGGTTTGTTTTCTTGCTCCTTGATTTTTTTTTTCATCTCAACTGTCCTTGACGGTCGGTGCAAATATTTCCTCTTCCCCGTGCATTCGTAGGTCCAGTGTCCCATCTCCAAACACTTCTGGCAACGCACATGTTGCTTGTTTGCCTCCCTGTAAAAGAACAGAAAAATCTGATGAATAAATGATGATAGATGATACAAACCAATCCTCACGGTTGTGGTAGCTACAATCTCTTGCTTAGTGTTTCTTATTTTTTTAGATCCTCAAGCATGTACATCTTGAACAAATCCTGACACTAAGACAAAGACCATTGTTATCACTAAATTCCTAACCAGTATTAATGAATGCTGTTTGGGCTCTCTTTTTTATGGCTAGGATTTGGGACATTGAGGTCTATTTTAAGAGTTTGACAACATCACTGTGAAAAGAAACTCACTAACTGCTTATAGGAGACAAGATATCGCTGGTACTGTTTGAATGTGCTCCTGTGCTACTGTGTTTTTCAGTATTCTTTTAAAAATTTTCTGTAGTCTGGTCTCTCTTGAAAATGAGACCTAGATCTCCAAGGGCCGAAAGTAGGAAAATATATATATTTATCACTTTGATCATTCAGAGCCACAAGGTCTTAATGAGAAATTATATATTGCCTGAGTAATATTTTAGTTTCGAACAGCAGGATTTTCCTGATGGGGGTTTCCATTTAACATGAAATGTTGCTAAGAAAGTCCAGCTAGTTTCTTAGGTGATATGGAAACTACGGTGAGCAAAGGATGAGCCCTCTATAAATACACAGAAATTACAATCAGTTTCAAACATTTATTGAGGTAAAAATTAAGGGGAAAAATCCAGCCCAACATGATCAATTTATCAATTATTTTCAAACATGGAAATGTTAAGAACTCCGCATGAGTTCTATCAATCCTTAATTTACATTTTGAATGGCTATATGTTATATTCAAAACAAGAGTATACTTGAGTTTACTACAAGCGAATTAGTCTTAACATTCATAAATTATTTTTCAGTCGACAACGTAGCTGTGACTGGAAAAACAGTGTCTGATACTTACAATATATTGCACAATAAACTTAAATAAACAGTCTCGCCACCAGTAATTCGAGTATTTAAATATATCAGCGACTAGATCGAAGCCTAAATTAACTAAAGTTTTTGGACACAAACAGTCTGACAGTTAAATAACAATCTTGTATGATGTAGAGGAAGACCGCAGCGCATTTGTGTTCGAATCAAAACCCTGAAGGTTTCGTAATTAATATATAGTTTCATTTGCCACGAAACTCGACGAATTAAATGTCCATTGTGTTTATAAAACCACCACATTAACAAAGCGAATCAGCAATACATTTTAAATAGTTATTTAAATGATACTCACGCTTGCCTCCTGGCTATTATTCTATGCATGGGAGTCGCCATGTTGCAGTTTACTTTTTCTTCTTCGTTGGTACTGACGAAGTACGTATTTCCGGTAGTTAACGCAACCAGTGCTTCCGATCGGCATCTATTCACTTATTTTAAATGTTTTGAATGGCAGCTTTAATGCAAAGGTAAAATGGTAAAAATTTTACAGCCAAACAGCTTCAGTCATCCACAGTGAGCCATCATATAAGTATACAGTATGGTACAACGTAACCCATCAAAATCAAAATCCCATATTCTGAAACAGTTCCTAACTGTATTTAGAAAATTGAAGTATTTTTTTTAAACACGTTAAATTTGCAGTAAAACAGAGAGAAGAAGAATTCCTTACTGTACTGTACTGTAATGAAAATACTAAATACAACAGGATACAGTGTAAACAGAGGGCAGTGCCACAGTTAGAGTATATCAGAGCAGCAATTACATTCAAGTTAACAGGACCTAGAAGTTATCTAGCTACAAAATAACTTCAAATGCATGCAGCAACAGGCATCGAATCAGTCAACTGGATTCACATATTGACAACATTTAGCATGGCAGAAACGTTTAACCACTCCTAATCTTCAAAATTAAATTGATATATCAACGTTCAATAAGCACAATTTATATTTTCTATTTGGAAAATATTTAAATTGAAAAATTCTGATTGTTTTTATAACTTAAAATTTCCTTATGTCCTCCTTATTACAAAAAAAATACCTTAAAATGAGAAGAAATAACACTTTTAGTAATTCCAATAACTTACAATGAGCATTGACATAAGAAAGAACTAAAGGCATTATTTTTGGTTTTAATTCAATATCTTCAGATACTGTGCTGAGGTCGAGCACCCTCCCACCATTACACCAACCCATACACACACTCCACTTTTTGTCAGAATCGCACGAGCATGTCTTCTTTCATCTGTACTTTAGGATCTCTTAACAAAATTTAATCTCAAACGCGTTGACAACATTTGAAACATACGTGTTGGATTATATTTATCCTTTGTGATATGCGTTATTTTAATAACATTAAAATTTAAATCTACTGCTCTAAAACAATACGTTTAATTATTTTAAACAATAAAGACTTGGTATTAACACAAAAAACAACAGCTTTAATGCAAGAATAGAAGCAAATGTAGTTTATTCAATAAAGTTTTTATATTGTAAAATACAACACCTTCACAGTGTTTTTTCCAATCTGAGTTGATCCCAGGTATTATCAAATAAATTATGTGTCGTGTCTAAATGCAAATCGCATTCAAATTAAAACTTATACGCCGACATTTTCTCTCATTTGCTAGGAATTTCGAAATATTTCCTCGAAGCCTCGAGTATTGGAGAACAGTCTTTCACATGGTTATAGAAAGGTCCAGATATATCTAGAACTACGTAAATCTCGCGATGACTGCACCCTGACAGTACAGATCGGAGACACCGGTAACAGTCATCGGTGTGGATTATGACTAGAAGTAACCCTATTTAACAGAGCGCAAAAGAGCTACTTCTTCTGACTTTTACACCATTTTAAATCTGTAGCTGTTCGTCTATTTAAATTTTCTAAGTCGCACTGTGGATAACTTTGTAACTAACGTTATAAAGCAGTCGTATCGCTGAAGATGTCAGTGGTAGGATTTGACTTGGGCTTTCAAAGCTGCTATGTAGCAGTAGCCCGAGCTGGAGGAATCGAGACAGTCGCAAATGAGTACAGCGACAGATCGACACCGTAAGTAATTAAAATACCAACATTGTGTATTGTACTTCTAAAGGAATGACTAGGTTAGAGCAGGGGTTATTAATTTTCTTAAGGCTGTGGTCTCACACCGGTGTTGGGGTAATGCACGTGAATAACGTTGCAGCTTTACGGACTAGCTACCGTTAGCTGAACTTGTATCTCTATATTGAATTAATGTAACGAATCCGGATCCAAGAATATGTAAATTCGTAAAAGTATTTATTAATGTTTTCATTACGAAGGTGAAATTATCTTAATTTCAACCCTAAACTTACATCGTTTGCTTATCTATCAACCATTGTGCTTGCTAGTTAGCTAAGCTGACATTTTTTTTCATTAACGATACCGTGCAGCTTGAAAACATGCTTCAGTTACCCGGCGAACACCAGCGGGCGGTGCTCCCCCCCCGCCCTAATTATTGTTGTCCATGCATTTAAGGCGAAAGCTCCGACCAACCGGTGTGCCCCGTATAGCAAACTGTGCGCCTTACGTTACGCTCTCCGCGATGACGACAGGAGCCAGGCGCTCGTTGGAATATTCTAGCAATTTGTGCTGTCTCAAAAAAATGAATGACTTTTTCTGAAAATGTACTTCCGAATATATATATATTTTTTTGAATTAAAAACTTGATCTTTAAAATTACTGTTTTTTTTACATAGACCAGGTTCAGCTCACTTGGCTCACTGGCACACTTTGTACCCACAGCGCTTGTGCGTCTCCCCCCCGTCTTAAGAGTAACTGGTAACCTGAATATTTACGAAATGTTCATTGAAAGTGTTTCGTATTACCTTACCTTTTATTTATCTTTTTTTTAAAAATTTGATTATCTTAATTTGGAGTTTTTAGGTGACTAATTGAGGAATACAAATCATTTATATACAATTAGGTCTTTAGTTCAAATAAATCAGTATGACATAAAACATGATTGTTCTTAATATATCAGTAAAGGTCAAAACTCTGCAAAATATGACAAATTAAGCTGTGCCTGAAAACTTCATGTATAGTTAATAGACAGAAAGACGGATTATACCTTTTTACAATGATGATAGTTATAATAATAATCATTTCAACATTTATATATGCAAATTTACCAATCCCTGAAAGAATGTGGAATAGAAGGAAGAGAAACTTGTTTTTTTTCCAATTTTTTTTCTAATTAAATGTGGCCCAGAATCTATTGAGTCAATTTACTCATAGACATGTTGCACTGACACCTCTCTGACATCACAACTGAATTTGTCTGTTGATAGTAACTGTAACTCGGACACCTGTTTTTGATCGGGATGACAATCACAGGCATGTTTGGACCGCAACCCGCTGGGATGCAAGTGCACTGATCACACCCATTCACACTGTGTCTATACAGGACTGTGTGAATAGTGAGAGATGCGTGTTAACAAGCTTGCTTGCTGACATGGTTTCTACAAAGCTTTGCTATAATCTGTCAGAAACAGTCTGTCCAGTTTTGTTTGGGCTGGGCTCTACAACATCACATGTGTAGGCGTGGCACCATTTGATAACCTGACTTAGTATTTCTGATTTAATTTTGGGTGTATTCACAAGTAAGTAGACTATACAAGGAGTTTTGTATGCTCGATTCTAATAACATGCCAGGTTGTGTCTTAATATTTTCTTTTGTTGTCTTCCAGGTCATTTGTAACATTTGGGCCACGTAATCGGTTTATAGGAGCAGCTGCAAAGAGCCAGGTAAAATAAGTTCTGTCACCCTGGTAACATCTTTGTAATTACACAAAGCATCAGAAAATGCATAAACTTAAAGCTCATTATTGTGGTGGTGTTTTTCTTTTCTTTTTTTCTCTCTTCTCTTCTCCTTTATCATGTCCAGGTTGTGACAAACTGTCGGAATACAGTACAAGGCTTCAAGCGCTTCCATGGCCGGGCTTTTGCAGACCCTTATGTCCAGTCGACCAAGTCCAACTTGGTGTACGATCTGGCACAGATGTCCTCTGGATCCACCGGCATAAAAGTAAGGTCTTAAATTTTACAGTTCCCCCCTGCTGTGTTAGAGATCGTACAAATAAGTGTCAGCAGTGGGAAAATAAGGAGCAATCACTTCTAACAAATGGAGAGTTTAAGACTTGAGTTGGCATACTGAACGACTGGATGTAACTGTAGTAACAGCAGTTTTGGATGTAGCTGCACACTGAACTGGGGCAATCAACACTCAAAAGTGTCAGACTTAAGACATCTAAAGAAAGGAAACAAAATCTACAACGACTTAATCCTGACTACAATTCTTCCCCCTCTCCCTTCACTCTTCTATCTACATGTCCTTTTTACCTGTACCTTAAGCTAAGATGGTTATTTTCTTGGCATTATCAATATTTTGTGATTAGACATGTTTGATGCACTATATCACTGAACCAATGATCTTAATACCTAAATATGAAATATTTACAAGTTTCTGTCACTAATTAGCTCGTTAAAGACTCAAAACAAGTGTTTGCAAGTACACAAATGACGATGCCTTGCTTGTAAACAGTCCGCCATATTTTTTTCTCTTTTGTAGAGTGAATTGATGTGAGTGTAAGAACAAATGAGAGCAGATGAAATTACAATTAAATGAAGACTGCAACAACCTGATGTTGCAAAAATCTGTTTTATGGGCCCTTTGCCTGTTTAACTGCCCCAAATGAAACTGTGGCTGCATTTTTCTTGCCATTAACAAAATAATGTCTTATTTTTAAGTATTAAAAGCTATTCATCAGCCATTTAAACAATTTCTCTGATGAGAAAACTTTTTTCAATTCTCGCTTTTCTCATTTTTCTTCAATTCTCCCCAACTATAGGTAATGTACATGGAGGAGGAGAAAATCTTTAGCATTGAGCAGGTAACTGGCATGTTGCTGACCAAACTGAAGGAGACTGCTGAAAGTGCACTGAAGAAACCAGTTGCCGACTGTGTTATCTCGGTAAGCTCCTCTGCAGACATCTGCAATGGTTTCATAGCTCCAGCAGGGTGTCTGAAAATCTATTAAACTTCTTAAATAGACTTGGCAGTGCATTCGTTTTTCTGCTTATCCAAGTCCAACAGGATGTCTTTTGGGGTTATTTTTATAGCAACATATCTAATTGGCTCTGGATGTCTAATGAGGCTTTAATTTACCTGTTGGATCCCCGCACACAGCTAATTTAAAGATGGCGTGTTGCACTGAGAACTTTAAGAGACGTGTGACTCACTTTACAAACTGTACTTTAAGCCATATCTGTATTTAAATGGAGTATTGGATTACATTTATACTTTGCTATTTTGAGGGACAGTTATTAATGTCTTCCTCTTGCATTTTCAAGTGGGAGTAGTTTGGGTTAAAGAATTCATGGTGAAAGCTGCCTCTGAGGTGTATAAATGTATTACCACCTGTTCATGTAACATTTTGAGCTCTAAGCATTTCACCAGATGTCTTGCCTGAAAGCTTTATTTCCTCCCTTGCACCTTGTTGGTAAAGAGTGGGCTGTGTGTGCGTTTCTTGCTGTGCTTGGTATATGAATTCATCAGCAGCATCTGTTACGTAATGTTACAGATCTCACACAGTTACTTTCACTGGTCCTAAATCTACAGTTTGCGTCAGCCCTGGAGATGAACAACATGTTATTATTACTGTGGCCAATAGCTAAATTTAGCCTTTGAGCTTTTCCACAAGGAGATGTTTTGTTTTGGCACCCAGAGTAACTAACACAGTAATATTATCCAGACATCTTGTCATGCAGGCGATTCATATTTGACATCTTTGGCATCTTATCTGACATACAGTAATATCATGTATGTAGATATTTATATGGGTTTTTTGTTTGTTTTTGATGGCTACAGTCAAGTTCCTCATTATGAGACTGCTGACACTTGTATTTTCACTCACTGAGACCTGTTCATGTTCAGTACTAACGTAGCAATGTCTTCACCCACCCAGGTCCCAAGCTATTTCACTGATGCAGAGAGAAGGTCAGTTATGGATGCAGCTCAGATTGCAGGCCTCAACTGTCTACGACTAATGAATGAGACCACTGCAGGTACATTATAAATAAAATGCAATATACTAGGTACAGCATGTGTGACCAGTTAACCCTTATTGGACACTGAGCTGTGACATTGCTAGATGTTATTTCATGAGATGTGTTCTTAATCTTAACTAAAATAATCAAAAGAACTTTGAAAAAAACACTGAGCTGTCAACTTGCTTAGCATGTGGCAAAATTGCACTGATAAAGTGGTGGTCCCGAGTTAACAGATCATGCCTGATTGTTTCAGTGACTTTGGCATACGGCATCTACAAGCAGGACCTGCCAGCTCCAGAAGAGAAGCCCAGGATAGTGGTGTTTGCGGACCTTGGCCACTCGGGTTACCAGGTGTCAGTTTGTGCCTTCAACAAGGGAAAGCTCAAGGCGAGTAATGAATAATTTGTGCTTATTTTGTAAAGCAACACCGAAGGGGGGAGCGGGGGTGTATGGCAGTTTATGATGATACAGCATTATTATGTGTTTGTTGGTTTTGCCAAAAGATAGTTAATTTTTTTTCTCATGTAGGCAAGACAGTCAGTGCATTCAAGTCAAGGATGAAACTGAGTCAGAGACAGCCAAAAGGAACTTTTTTAGACTTAAGTTGTACACAATATTGGTTATTAGAAATCTTTTTATGGTACGTAATTCATGACTGAGCTAGAAAAAGGTAATACTTTTACCTTATTAAAAGTTACGCATTGATGCTTAATGTAGTTTTAATGTTTAAGACACACGGTACGTATCAAGTAAATCAATTTAAAGATTTACCACCTTGTTCTCCTTCGCAGATCTTGGCAACAGCGTTTGATTCAGAGCTTGGCGGGAAGGACTTTGATGACATCCTGGTAAGCCATTTCTGTGAGGAGTTTGGAAAAAAGTACAAGCTGGATGTTAAGTCCAAGCCCCGGGCGCTTGTGCGGCTCTACCAAGAGTGTGAGAAGCTCAAGAAGCTGATGAGTGCCAACTCCTCCGACCTGCCTCTCAACATAGAATGCTTCATGAATGACATTGATGTTACCAGTAAACTTAACAGGTGAGATGCAAAGTTACTTCAGTAATTCTGGGGACAACATTAGTATGAATAAATATTGAGTAACAGCTTGAGTAACAGTGCGAGTTGTTTTTATTGTTGTGACTTTTAACTTGGAAAAGCTACCTGTTTGCTCTGTTAATGGATTGTGTGGAGCTTATACGGTCTGAATTTTTTTGCTGGGGACTAAGAATTTTAGAGGGCTCTGATAGCTAAGCGCAAATAAAAATTGTGTTCATATAATTAGAAATGGCTTTAAGAGGTACCCAGTATCAGTCTGTTCGCCTGTCTCATGCCGTTTCTACGTGTGTGTAAAACTATTAATAATTCATGACTGTGTCCCCAGAGGTCAGTTTGAGGAGATGTGTGCGGGGCTGCTGGCCAAAGTAGAGGGTCCCCTGCGCAGCGTCATGGAACAAGCCAGTGAGTGCATTTGACTTTAATAGCAGCAGGACTATCCCCATCTGCACATGCATGCTCACACTGACAAGATTCAGTCATGTGATCTCACTGAGATGGACCTTCCCCCCTGGACATTGGCAGCATGCCTGCCTTTCTGCCTCCTTTTAATCATTCCCTACTTTCCATGAGCTGTGATGTTACACCGGCTGAGTAATGTGCGTTCACAAAAAGACTTAGCTTTGAAGAATAAGTATTTTGGCCGTCATTTTCTGCAAACATGTGTTGCTATAGGGCTGCTGTTGTGTTTACACAGCTGTTCCAGTGTCTGCAATGTATTTGATCAGTTTAGGAAGATCAAGATCTGTTTGTAAGTTTGAACAAGCCTGGTTTGTATCATCCTCGTCTCCTGCTTTCTTTATCCAGAGCTGAAAAAGGAGGATATCTATGCAGTAGAGATTGTGGGCGGTGCCTCTAGGATCCCTGCCATCAAAGAGCGAATCAGCAAGTTCTTCGGCAAAGAGCTGAGCACCACCCTGAACGCAGATGAGGCTGTGGCCAGAGGCTGTGCTCTGCAGGTACAGCTAGCATGTAACCACCAACAAGTTGGACGTGTAGGAGGAATGTGACACACATAACAAACATGTACATTATGTTGAAGTAATGCGACTCTAATATAGTTATTGCTTGATTTCTGTCAAAGCATATTTGTGTGGGGTTTTTTATAGTTAGGTTACCAACCAAACATTTAACTGTCACTAGTGCAATTAAAATCTTGCTTTGCTTTTTTTATGCAATAAAATGAATTCAATAGTTATAAGTCACATAGAAATGACATCAAGATGAAACTTGGTAACGCTGGTAAAAAAAAAAAAAACTTGTATTTTCCTCCTCCTTTCCTCAGTGTGCAATCTTGTCACCAGCATTCAAAGTCAGAGAGTTCTCCATCACAGATGTTGTCCCCTACTCCATCTCCCTAAAGTGGAACTCAGCTGCAGAGGAGGGACTGAGGTATGATCCTGGAGAATAGGAGAATACATCAGACCAGTTGATTTTAGCGTCATGCTTTAAAAGGTTTTGCAAAGCTCACATCCCACTTTGATGGTACCAAGGGTTTCTATAGACTTTCTTTGTGTAGCCATGCTGTATTAAAAACACCTAGAGGCCCATCACTGTATCACTTAAATGTTTTCCATTCTGTTTTGTTATGTTATATAATTTCTGTCATGCCATAGTTCTCACAGCGAGTCAAATATGGGCTTGTTTAACAACCCTGAATATTAAATCTACTCAAAACCTTCAGTTCAAGACAAGGTTAGAAGCCTGAATGGATCTGTGTTTTTTTAAGACCACACCTTTTGTGCTGTAACAGTTTTTACTGACAGTGTTATTACCTGAGCCTGCAGGGTTTTCTGCCACACCTGCACACATACCCCTGGTCCCATCGTGCATTTTGATCTGAAATCTAAATCTAAATCAATTCACATTTTACTAAATTATCCAAATCCTGACCATTATACAGTTGTTTAAGATATGTGCAATTACTGACAGTTCCCGCACATGCTGTAAAACCCTGATCTGACTTACAAGACTCGGAAACTTTTGTCATCTCACTGACCTCCTCTTGTATATTTACAGCGATTGTGAAGTTTTCCCAAAGAACCACGCGGCTCCCTTCTCCAAAGTTCTGACATTCTTCCGGAAAGAGCCCTTCACCCTTGAAGCTTACTACAACAACCCCAAAGAGCTACCTTACCCCAACAGCACTATAGGTACTGCAAGTTCACCTCCTAAGGGATGAGTGGACAATAACGGGTTTCAACATCAATTTTGGAAAAAGTCCTTATGTTTGTCTTGGTTTAAAAAAAAAAAAATCTCACCTTAAAGCCACTGCAAGAAAGTTGATCTTTGTGTTGATTTTGGCCCTAAATAATCCATCTGATTTCATTGGAAATTGGTTTTAAGCATTAAGATGAATTCTCCAAGAGTAGCCAGTCTTCTGATAGATGGTCTTTTTTGCTTATGTAGTTCATAAAGAGGCATCAGTATTAAATTGAGACTGTTTCAAAACTAGTTTAAAAGTTCGTAAAAGCTAATACATCTTCAAAAATGGCTTCTGGGGCAGCCATTTAAGTCTAGTTGGCAGAGGGCTACACCATGTACACAGGCCGTGTCACTGCTGCAGCGGTTCTGGGTTCCACCTTGTGGCTCTTTGCTGCATGTCATTCCCTCTCCCCCTCTCTCTTTTTCTCATTTCCCGCCCAATTCTTCAGCTGTCCTTTCAAAAACAAAGGCAAAAAGTCCCCAAAAAATACCAAAAAAAAGTTTCTGGAAATCTGTGTTTATTTATGTATTATGCAACACAAGCTTAAGTCCATGACCTGGAGAGAAAGTGTTTTGAATTTGGATTTATGCTTACGCTTCATGCTGGATTTTATTTTGGTTGTTTACTGCAACATTTGTAGTTGTAGTTGCAGCTAATTTTCTAATAATGTGATGCCAACCTTGAAGGGTGTATACTCTGATCAACCAGCTCTGTTCAGACTGTCAGGGCGATCCACACCCTTCATAGATGTAGAAAAAAAAGAAAAACTTTCCTATTTGAACCTGTTACCCTTTGCTGTGTCCCGACAGGCCAGTTCCTGATCCAGAATGTGGTCCCTCAGGCATCAGGAGAGAGTGCAAAGGTCAAGGTGAAAGTTCGGGTCAACGTTCATGGTGTGTTCAGTGTATCGAGCGCTTCGCTAGTAGAGGTCATGAAAACAGCTGAGGGAGAGGAGCCAATGGAGACAGACCAAATAGTCAAGGAGGAGGAGGTGTGTACTGTGTGTATTTGCTCTAGGTTAAGGAGAATAATGGTGGTGTGCAAGTGTATATGTATGTGTGTGTGTGAAAGAGAGAGAAAGAGACACAGAGGAGCCTCTGTTTTGTTGCGTTCTGTTTGTTTTGTGTTTCACCGCAGAGAGCCTGTTCTGTCAGTCTGGCCACACCTTGGTTTTTAAATTGGTCATGTCGTGACTCTGACATTTTAGATGTCATGCCCTTACAAGCTTTAGACAGCCTCAGTGGGTTACATTCATTTCTCCCTTATGCCTCTTTATAATTTGTTTGGCATTTCATTGTTGGTTTTCAGCCACCATCTGTGGTTCAGAGTCAACTGTCAAACCATGTTTTTGTTCATTCTGGCCTTTTTCTCCATGATGTGTCATATTTGTGGAGAGTGTGGACATAACATCATCAACGCCTAGCCAATTAATGCTAGCGCACAAAGTACCTGCATCAAATACAGCCCGTGAAAGCCTTAAAAATCATAAATGAGACTGAGTCAGGGACCACTTAGCATGCTCATTTTGTGGCGTGATGAATGGCGGTAAACAGCCTATTTTGAATGAAAAGAAAGAAAGAAACGTCATATCTTGGAGAAGGTTCAGACAAAAATCAACAACAGGTGTGATATACACAAACCAGATGGTCATAATCAGTATTTTAACCTGACAAATGTGTGTTCATGTGGTGTCTCTAAGTGATTTTTGGTTTTCACTTGGGACACGTGTGTTTAAATCGTCTGAACGCAGAGTTTGAATACAACGAGCCAAAGAGTAGAAAATATTATGTACTCTGTCTTTTTCTTTGTTACCGTGTGTCAGAACAAGATGCAGGTGGACCAGGAGGATCAGAAACTACAGGCTGGAGACACTGGAGACAAGAAATCAGAGGCTGAGGAGATGGAGGTAACCTTGTGCTGGGCGATACGGCTCTCACCATAATGTCAATGACAGCTAGTCAATCCGAATTCCAGACAGGCTGTCAAATGTGAAGTGCAAGTCAGAACATAAGCATTTTACAGAAGTAGAACTTATTTTAGTTAATATTGCTGTTATGATACAGCCCTTGTTATTGAGAAAATGTTGTCAGCTACATCGCCCAGCACCAAAGTTACCATCAAGCATACTTACTTGTATACTAACGTCATGTTTCACACTGGATGATGATTATTTCACAAAGGATGTTGTAAATTTTCACATACACATTGCAGAGAGAGCATAGTTGTTTTGTCTCAGTGTGTGAGCGCTGTGAACTGGCCACCACACACACACACACACACACACACACACACACACACACACACACACACACACCCCCCCCGAGCCCTTCAAAAGATCAGCAGTTATAGACAGTAAATTAACTCAATTGGTTGAAATCACATAAAAGAACATAATAAAATCTGACAGTAGGACGACATAAACTTTAGATGGCTGTAAAATTTGGCAATTTGATTTTTTTTTTAATATTGTAGAGTAGTTCTGTGTGTTTTTTTTCTTATTTAACCAGCAACATTTACACAGATTAATGATTTACATCTTTCCTTTAATAGACAACTGCAGAGGACGCCAAGCAGGAGAAGAAGAATGACCAGCCCCCTCAAGCAAAGAAGCCCAAAGTCAAAACGAAGACAGTGGAACTGCCCATAGAGAACAATTTGCACTGGCAGCTGTCCACTGATGTCCTAAATATGTTTGTAGAGAATGAGGTAATGCTCTAAATATCACCAAGAATTTCTTACATGCACTCACGGTGTTTGTCCAAGCAATGTATGAGTCAGACTTTCTGTTCCTGCATTCATTTGCTTTTTACTAAGAGCAAAAAAAGGATTGACTGTTGGCCATTTTATGGTGACATTATAGTAGCTGTGCTTTATCTGATTTCATTATATTTTTCAAAAAAACTACTTAAAATTAAAAACTTGTTTATGGAGGTTAATCCCTTGGTGAGGATTTTTTAATCACTCATTTTCAGAGACTTTTCCCTTTTACAATCTTCATGGGCTTACATAAAAAAACAAAATGATTGCTATATTTTACCCAAGTTGAATTGTTTCATTATCTTCTATAGTTAAGATTAAAATGAAGAAATGGACAATGTAGAACCATATATGATAAATTCAAGCTCTAAATGTTGTGTTTCCATCCTCGGGTGGTTTGTTGTCCCGTCTTGCACTGTTTGTCTTCCGCTGACTAATCAGTAACACCTTCATTGTGACTCTTTCAGGGTAAGATGATCATGCAGGATAAGCTCGAGAAGGAGAGGAACGACGCAAAGAATAACGTAGAAGAGTACGTGTACGACATGAGGGATAAACTGCACGGTGTGCTGGAGAAGTTTGTGAATGAAGCTGTGAGTAACTTGAGTCTTGCACATGGCATTTTGACATGTTTACCCTCAGTAGGACTAAACCTTAAGTTCAAACATACTGCATGTATTTAATGTTTTGTTTTCCAAACATTTTTATGAATTGGAGATAATCATCTCACTTCCTGTACAACACACAGGACCGTGACGCGTTCTCATTAAAACTGGAGGACACAGAGAACTGGCTGTATGAAGACGGAGAGGACCAACAGAAACAAGTTTACATTGACAAACTGGCTGAACTGAAGGTAACCAGGCTTGTAGTTTGCGACCGGGCAGTTGTTTCTGAGTGAGATGCTAATGCTCTCACTGCACAGCTTTGGTTGTTGTACTCCAATGAGTAACAGTGATACATGCTATGTGACGGCACTGATTTCAAAACCAAGACATAAATGCTCTTTTTTTTTTTTTTTTTTTAACATGAAGTTCATGTTTGCAGTGGCTTTGAGCAGAAAATCAACTCTTTAAGATGAAGTAGATAAGCAGAAGTTTATCTGCTGTGTCCTCTAAATTTGTCACTATTGTCAGGTGTTTTAGATGTTACATGTCGCGGTGTTAATTGATGGGTGAGCTTTGTTTCTTTAGTGTTTATGTCTAACTGGAGGACTGGCTGATTAAAAAAAAAAATTGTCCCTTTTGGCAGAAACTTGGCCAGCCAATTTATGAGAGACACATGGAGGCTGAGGAGAGGCCGAAAGCATTTGAGGAGCTCGGCAGACAGATGCAGCTGTTCATGAAGGTCATCGAAGCTTTCAAAGCAAAGGTAACCTTACACAGAGAGTAACTCTGACTTACAGTACTGTTAGTTAATTTATAAAAAAAAATCTTGGTGTAAACATACTGTAGATACAGACACTAAGATTGCCTCGAAGCATTTTTTTAGGTCAGCAAATATGATTTTGTTTAAAACTTTGCTCAAATAACACCGAACAGGTGTCATCCTTTACCTGTGCTTCTGCCAATAGGATGAGCAGTACAACCACCTGGATGAGCTGGAGGTGACTCGAGTGGAGAAGCAGGTGAATGATGCCATGGCCTGGATGAACAGCAAGATGAACCAGCAGAATAGCCAGGACCTCACTCTTGATCCAATCATCAAGGTCAAGGAGATTCAGGCCAAGACTAAGGTACTGAGAGTAAATTCAAGGCACATGCATGATTTAAAATGTACTGGAGGATGGGAAAATGATTGCTACCAGGAGCTTGACCAAGTCCACTTCCTGTAGATTTTGCTATTAGTCTGCAGGTCAGAAAATTTAATTTGGCGCACATAGCCACTTAGTTTTCAAACTAAATTATATCTTGCATCAACTAATGCTGCTGCGCTTCAAAGAGTTTGTTAAATAAATGAGCTTTTGCTAGCATATTACATCACTCTTTCTCAAGAGGGCACCTTTGACATCCACATTTTGGCAATTTCTCTAATATTCTCCATTTTAAAGCACCTGAGACAATGTTGACACCACCTGAGTAGTGGCAGAATAACAGCCAGCCCCACACAAACCACGAATATTGTGAGGTCCAGCTGCAGTTTTGCGATGCCAGCAAAATTAAAGTGTGAAATATTAAAACAAGTCTTCATTATACAATATGATAATACAACGTAAAAGCAGAAATACAAGTTGCATTTAAAGTTGCAGATATCTGGCAGGAAATACTTTTTATTATCATCTTTTAATGAATGCTGTCTTTTTCCCTATTCAGGAGCTTTATTCAGCCTGCAACCCTGTGGTGTCCAAACCTAAGCCCAAAGTGGAGCCTCCTAAGGAGGAGAAAACAGAGAACGGGCCAGTCAATGGGCAAGATGGAACAGAGAACCAGCAGTGCAACCCAGACAAAGCCACAACGGCAGACACAGAACAGGGAACAGCAGAGAACAAGCTCCCTGAAATGGACATTGACTAACTGTTGCAGCTGCCACCCCTGAGTTTTGCCTCCGTTTGTCCTGCTACTCGCCTCCAATTCTGTCATTCTTCTTCGATTGTTATTGATGGCACAGTAGCCTCTCTCTTGAAGACACAAACAGGAGCGTCCTTATTCAGTACTGTTCGTCAACCAGCTTCCTGAGCATGTCATTTCTCATTTCCTCTGAATACAAAAATACTGCGTAATACAAGAATGAATGGACTACTTGATGACATAAAAGTTGTGAATGTGGGATGGAAACTGCTTTCTTTGTGTTGCTTCGATAGCCATTTGGTGAAAGATTGTTTTGTTTAGCATCTCCTTAGTACATTTAAGCTAAGAATGTCAGATTTCAAGAATTGTGTGTAAAGTGGCTGTGCAAAGAAAACTAGTAATACACCCAGGATTTGTGAAAAAGTATAACATTGCAGTTTGTCTAAAGGTATACAGTGGCATATGTAAACGAACATGGATTGTTCCAAGTTGTACATGACAGTGCTTTTCCACTACAAATAGTTAGAACTGCTGGATTATGTTTCAATTTAAAAGGACAATGAGTTTTTGTTGAGTTTACTTGTACTGTATGTTGAAACTAGATACGACAAGTTACTGTCATGCAGGATTTCATTGTTTGGCTTTTCTTATTCAGAAGCAACGTGCTGTCAGTTGTTCTCTGGTAGCCTTGTATTTCTTTTCTACTCAACAGTGTGAATGCTGGTCCAACAAATCACCTTCTGGGTGCTGCTGTTGTTGCCACATCATTAAAAAAAAAGAAAAATAAATCTTGACTAAAAAATATTATGTGAGAAATGGCGTAATGACAGAATATTGTTGTTTGTGAAAAATTTGGCTATCTGCTGCCTACAGTTTCTAGGCAGGCTTTAGTTTTGTTGGTCATGAAAACAGAATGACTGGTTCATGATAACATGAACTGTCTCTTATCAGTAGTCAAAAATCATCTTATTTAACTCCACTTCAGGGACACTAAGAAGAGACAGCATAGATATAGCAGCTGTAGATGGTACCTTATGGTGTGTCTGGTCCTTGCTGTAGCTTTGTTGGTTAAGTTGACCAGAAGTACATTTCATTAGAGTTTTGAAACACTATGATATAGCTTAAGTTACTTATCAATTACTTGGAAACAATTTTCAATTAATTTTCAGGCAAAAGTTACAAAAATTCCACGGTTTGATTATCTTATATGAGGCAGTTTTCTGGTCCCTCTTTATAATAGAAAACCTAATTGAACTTTGGACAGAATAAGTAAGCCTTGATTCTGGAAATTAATCGAGTATTCAGAAGATCCATTGACAATTATTCTTGAGATGCAGCCATGACTTCGGTTAAATTAAACGGAGTTCATGCTTTCCTGATATCATTGTTATTGTCATTATCACCACTCATAATGCTAGGGAGACATTGTGGAGTTGTCAGTTTTGTAATATAAATAGAATATAATTACGTAAATAATAAAAATGTTGACGCAGTCTCGCAGCCAGATCCTTTTCCAGTCAATATGTGTGTCACTTTACATTCGTAAAACATCTTAGCACACTAACAGTTCAACACTGCCGTCCACTTGGTAGCAGTAAGCTTCTCTAAGCTGATTTGCAAAACGCCATGATACCAAAGAAGAAACTACAGTATACTGATGAACCATTAGGTGGCACTGTTACGCCAACATTACGATAGTCATGAAACGGTCGTAGTGCAGAAGTCACCAGTGTTTAGGTCGGATACGGTAAGAAACACGCTCTCTCACGTTTTTACTGTGTTATCTAACTTGTATGAATTTAGCACGGAAGTAGACGTAGAGACAAACTGGCCTTATTTAAACCTGCTACAAAGCGAAAGTTTGAGCGGGTCCCATCCTTCAGTGTGCCCAAAGTCGTTGTTTACATTAACTGAGCTAACACTGCGAGCTAGCATGACTGATTTCTAGAGTGCAAATGTCATGGTTCACCAATTAAACCGGGTCATGAAGTTTACCGGCTTCACCAGTCACGCAGCAGCGTCCATTTTTATGTTGACGAGTATTAAATGTCCGTTAACTTACTTATATATATATTGTATTTAAAAAAAAGTTAAGTTTTGCTAGCTAGCGTGCTAACTTTTAAGCCATAGAAATGCCTTCGCCATGCCTGCTAAAGCATGCTGATTATGTCAAACAAAGTTGCGTATGCAATACGTAAATACAAGTTATCTCTACCACTGATGTGTAATTCACTTCATCCGTGGATAAGAGAACTTTCGGGAAAGTTACTCAGATTAAGTAACTACACAAGGTTTGACAGTTAGTCCACGATCGGACAAGCCTGTGTGATTGTATAAATGCCAATTGCTTGTTTTCTTTTTGCACTGACATCAGCTAGCGATAACCGTGATTAGCCATGGTTATTTTGACTGCATGATATGTAGTGGTTGTTTGTTTGGCTTTGCTATATCATGTATGGCCTGTGTTTCTTGCAGTAGATTTGACAGTAATAAACTAAAATATCACCCTTTTTAAACAGGAATGTAAATGTCTGAGGACAGGGAAGCCCAGGACGATGAGTTGCTTGCTCTAGCAAGTATCTATGATGAGGAGGAGTTCCACCGGGCGGAATCTGCACAGGGGGGAGAGATCCAACTCTGTCTGGAGCTCCCTCCTGATTTCAAAGTTTCTGTTATAGAAGGTACATCTCTCAGGAAGTTTTGCTTAAGAAACTATGTCAAACAACGTATAGCTGGAACTTTTCGTGTATTGCTCCAGGATTTAATAGTAGTTTATATTTATAATTATTCTCCCCTTGTTTTCTTCTTTTATGAAAGTAGATTCATTAAACTCACTCCAATTAAGAATTAAATTCAATTTCTTCTGTGTGTTGCAGGAGAGAATCAAACTGAATATAATGTTTGCTTCTTACCTCCTTTGGTGCTTAACTTTGAGCTTCCTGCAGACTATCCATCCACATCCCCACCAGTCTATACTCTCAGCTCCAAATGGATGACCAAAGTACAGGTAAGACTCATGCTAGCTGAAGTCATTTCAAGTTAAATCTGCACCACCTTGCAAAATGGCTTGACCTTGAAAAAGACTCATGGTTTCTTTCACTTGAAGGGAAGTTTCTGGACAGTCTTTATCATTCAACACTCTCAGTACTTACGCCTTAATTTTTCCATGTGCCTCTTCAGATGAGCTCTCTGTGCAATCGCCTGGATGAGCAGTGGGACGAGAACCAAGGCTGTGTGATTCTTTTTACTTGGATCCAGTTCCTCAAAGAGGAGGCTCTTGACTTTCTGGGCATCAGATCTCCTCTTGAGGTCATCAGGGGAGGAAGTCAGACAGGTGGTGAGCGGCGGAAAAATGAACCTGAAGCCACAGGTACAGAATTTGTTTTATAAAAGAAATGTTTCTTGTTTGAGTGTATGCATCTGCATTGGCTAAAATACAAAATCCAATTGTTTCTAATATCACAACCAGTGTGATTTATAAAAAATAAATAATATATCCTAGTTTTCTTTCATCTGAAGTTAAGCTGAAAGAAAAACTGGTAGCACATGCACAGCTATACCGCAATTGAAGTGGATTGGTAAATAGTTGATATTAACTGAATGCTGTATCAGTAATTCACAGTTATTTATTCAGTCTAATTTGTTTACTATAAAAGAATTTCTTGTGTCTCCAACAAGTACTTGCTTTGATTAAAGCACATGCAATGAAAGAGACCTCAGTCAATGTACATATTAAGTAAAGTCATTACATATGATGACAAGCATTTTTCTTCCCAAAAAAATGCATTTAGGTTAGGAACATGTCATTTTGTTGTCGTTTTTTAAAAACAATCAATACATTCATCAATTTCGTTCAGCTCTGACACAATGTGGAAGTCATTCTGAAAACACTGAGGAGGAGAAGAAAAAAGAAATGAAGAAGGAAAAATCTGAACCGCAGTTGTCTTTGTCTTCTCAACTGGACCCTCGTGCTGTTGTCGTGATGGACCCGCGTGCCGACCTCCTACCTCAGCTCCTGGACTTTGACGAGGCGCAGCGGCAGAGGGTGTTTGACAGCAAAGTGTTCTGCTGTGGGATTTGCTTTGTAGAGAAGCTGGGCTCTGACTGCCTCTGCTTTAAGGAGTGCCAGCATGTCTACTGCAAGGCTTGCATGACTGAATACTTCCAGATCCAAATACGAGACGGCAACGTTCAGTGCCTTAATTGCCCTGAGCCCAAATGTACCTCCATAGCTACACCGTTGCAGGTAAGAGAGCAACAAAGGTTGTTTATGTGTATTTGCTTGTTTAAAGTTCAGCTCAAGAGTGCTTCTCCAGAATAAGGTTTAACTACTTTCCCACTCTGCATCTTCAAAGAGCCTTTTTTTGGTTTTCTCACCCTATCATTGGTAATAAGGCTTCTCCATCTGTCTTCATCCCTCAGGTGAAGCAGCTAGTGGATGAGGAACTATTTGCCCGTTATGATCGTCTGCTGCTTCAGTCTACTCTGGACCTTATGGCTGATGTGGTCTACTGTCCCCGCCAGTCCTGCGGCACTGCTGTTATGGTGGAGCCAGATACAACCATGGGCATTTGTTCTGCCTGCCAGTATGCTTTTTGCACACTGTGCAAGTTGGGCTATCATGGTCTCTCCCACTGCAAATTACCTGCAGGTAATACTGCACTTATAGTAATTTTGTTCCTTAGTGTAACAAGAAAAGAGTAGCTATTAGGTCAGTTTTGTTAAGTCTGTGTTTGACGAGTCTCCATCAACAGCTATTCAGATGCTCTACAGTTACACTGATAACTAATGTTATATTTTTGAGATATATTGAGGGTTAAAAAAGGAGTTAAACCCACAAGAATAACTTATTTGAAACATGTTCATTGCCTTAGCAAACAGTAACATATTTGTATGTAAACTATTGACTAAAACCAACTGTGAAGTTGCGACATTTGGTTTTTCACAGGTGTACACACAACAACACACACAAGTTCCTAGTCGAGTTCAGAAGTTTTGAATAATAAAGGTCCTTAGCTCCTGTAAGGTTACATTATCTAAAGGGAAAAAAACTTGGTACCATATTTTGTCTATCCCAGCACTGAGTCCTCAGGTTAAAACCAACATTCTCTCTGATTTCTGTCTCGTGCCACAGAGAAATTGCGTAATCTCAAAGATGAGTACCTGTCTGCCACACCTGAGGGAAAAAAGTTCTTGGAGCAGCGCTTTGGGAAGAGGGTGATCCAGAAAGCAGTGGAGGAGTCCTTTAGCAGAGACTGGCTGGACGAGAACTGTAAAAGCTGTCCACGCTGTGGAACAAATATACAGGTAGGGCTCCCCCTGCTGTTCAAAGTGATGCAATTCATCAACAGGGGTTAGAATTCACTAACAGCATTAACTCTATTAATTGTCAGCATTTATTCTGTGCTGTGCCTCAAACTTCCCATGTCCCGTCTCATGTCACATCAGTGACTGTTGTTAATTAATGTCCTCTCTTACTTCTGTCTCATCTCTATCTCTCTTCAGAAAGTGGATGGCTGTAACAAAATGACCTGTACCTCCTGTAAACAATACTTCTGTTGGCTGTGCCTGGGCCTGCTCAGCAAAGTCAACCCGTACAGTCACTTTAACAACCCAAACTCACCTTGTTTCAACCAGTAAGTTATTTTTTTTTCTCATTTTTGTTCTCCACTTTATCAATGACACCTATTATGTATCTCTAAACAAGCAAATCTGTTGAATGTGTCTTTTCTTGCCTGTTGCAGACTATTCCTTGGTGTGGATGTAGATGAAGAAGAAGCCTTCTGGAGTGATGAGGAGGACTGACACCAGTACATCACCTCACAGCTGAATGCTTCATTTGAATGCACTTTATCTCATATAAACATCACTAAATACACCTGCATTTGTACCACAATCATTTATAGTTTAAATATTGTCTGGCATCTTTTGCTGAAAGAGTTTAAAGCCTGATTAAAAATTGACTGTATTTACTAAATACACGACAGATGCCATGTATACACAGTATTTAGTCAGGAATGGGAAGTGCGGTGTCAGCTTTTACTGCAGAGAGAAAAGTAGAGAGAAGCAGCTGCTGTTATTTTGGTAAACACATTTTCTAAAAGAAAGGATACTGGGATAGGTGATAAGTGGCCTTTTAACAGGGTAAGATCATAGGACTTGGTTCTTAATTCAAAGCTTAAAGTAAGTAGGGAAAAAAAACATACTATTTATATTTTGGCTAAGTTTGTCATGATTTTGCAGTAGATAAGATAAACAGGTTTTGTCTTCTTAATTTGACACACACTTAGTGATGAGTTGTGACATCTCGCAGGCCTGTTATCGTTAAGAATGTTGGAAACACTGATGAAACACAATTAAGTGAATTTCAGGTGTTTGCTAGCTGCCAGCTGTTCTACTGAGAGTTGCAGAAAAAAGGACTGTGTATATTTTGTAACTTGAAGTATCCGGTTTCTCTGATGAATTATCTCCCCCTCTGACCAGCTACCTGTCACAACTCTTTGAAAAACCTTCAAGGTGAATAACCAAATTAATTTTATGATCTTACCAAAATATATACAGACACACCTACATGTGATACACAGTGAGGGAAAACCTGTGGAGTTGTCATCCAACCATATTTCCAAAAGTACAGAGGTTTTATTGTTTGTTTCAACTTTAGATTGTTTTGAATAAATACACAGGATGCTCTGTATGATGAGGACTTTTTCCTTCGAACGTTTTTTGCATTTACAGGTGGGACAATTTTTTTTCTTTGATTCTTATTTCTTTTCTAAATGTATCTGTGCTTTTCCTTAAAATGAATTTATTTATGGAAAAGTGTCTTTGCACATCATAAGATAAATGTCGGGTTGAAAGGAGAAATTTCTTGGCATAAATACTGGGAGATGACTTTGTAATAAGTTTGAAATCAGATGCATTTATTCATACAGATGCAGGAAATAATCCTCTGATGAGGATAGTGGGACTGTCACAGTTTTGTTGGAGTGAGAATGTGTGTGTTTCTTCGTGTGAAAAGAGGAATCTTCACTTGGTACACAGCCAAGGCTGTGTGGAATGATATTTGAACAGACTAATTCACATTCTCATTTAAACAACATTTATTTTAATGTTGCCAAACCTTAATGTCAAAGTGAGGCCACTGAATCTTGGGAATGTCAAGAGAAAGAAATTTATTTTGTGCATCGTTAATCTATTTTCTTGTTTTTACATTTTGTCTAAAAGACTATTCAATGCAAGCAGCCAAGAGAAAATTAAACTTTGATGAAAAGACAATCGCTGGTTCAGTCTTGAAATGCATGTGATTCCACTGTTCTGTCAGAGCCACCATCACTTCATGTGTCAAATGCTAAAAGATGTGACCTGCAGAATCCTGTTGAAATGCACTCAGCATACTGTTCCTAAAAATAAATGTGACTGTTTAACATTTTGTTTCTTTCATTTAATGAGAAAGAAAGTAAGCAGGTTTATGGTAAAGGGGCAAACAGTTGTTGTTCAGCAGTTTATTTGCAAAGAACTGCATTCTGTTTTTTTTTACATTTTACATAGTAGGTTGCATTTAGCAAGTTGAACACAAGTCTGATGGTAGTAATTTATGACTGTACATTTGTGTAACTTAATTATTGCAGTAATAAAGAAGCAAGTGCTTTGTGCTGAGAAAAGATCCACATGGCAAATTGAAATTTGTCTGATTTAACTGATAAACATGAATATAAAATCCACAAGAGTGGAAGATGAGGAATGTGACACATAAAAGCAATTAAATAGTTAGATACTCTGAATGTTTCTTGTGTGGTATCTTACTTTTATAATACTATATAACTTTTACAAAACTATAACACTTAATAATATATCAGTAAAGGTTATGATTAACTTTTTAATCAGCATTATTATTTGTGATTGTGCCTGTGATTGAGAATTATTCCATAACCACTTATCAAAAGCACAGCAGCTGTTGTCATATGAGGATGTGGCATTGCTTTCTCTTTTTAAACTTTCAGTGGGGAGCACCGGCACCAAAAGTTGCTAAAAAGTTGTCAAATGTTCATTTACGTATGAATGATGTTATTATGCATTAATTTATTTCAAAAATAGAATTAAACAACATTCAAAATACATTTTCAGTCATTTATTGTTTTTGTTGTTATTCTTTGTTGCACTATGAAAGAAATAAAAGCACGTTACAACTCAAGTGATTTACTCATGAAGCTATCACCCATCAGTTGAAGAACTCAAAAATGACTTCTCAAACCATTTAAAGCTCTCAGTGCAAATATAGTTCCCTCGTAGTTTTGGTTGAAATCCATGCAGTAAGCACAGCTGTGCTGTCAAGCAGAGTACAGTGGACACACCACTTTTCTTATACACACATTGCTTTGTCCAGTCCAGTTACCAGGACAAAGATTCAGGGACAAGAGAATGGCCTTAAATGTGGTAAACAACTGCAACAAGTAGATGAAACATCTCTGGGGAAAAAAGATTACAAGAACATACAGTGAAACAGTGAAACTTCCATTACAATTTGAACACATGTTTAAAACTACATTTCCAGAAACCAGGTATATATTTAAACTAAAAGTTGGCTGTTTGAGTCTAATTCATTATATAATAGTAATACAATAATATTTTTTTAACATGCAATATATGTCCAAAGAAATCAAGGCTTTATTGAAGATTTTTGGATTTTGAAAGATTTGTGAAAAAGATTTTTTGTTTGTTGAATTTTTGTTTTTTATTTTTTATTTTTGTTAACGATTATACGCCCATTGCTCAAGCTATGTGTGAAAACCGGAGCACCCGGAGAAAATTCACACAAAAGAAAGAACAGGGGAGTAAAACTTCATCACCTTGCAGTGATGCAGTAGTGTTGGCCACTCCACTTATGACCACATTGGGTCTTAAGAAAAGAAGGAAATACA
>JAQNCA010000006.1:15895680-15914007 GCA_029783725.1 Acanthurus tractus | reverse complement strand
GACATACATCCTCCTCTACCAAATATTTAGACAAATTTCTCATCTGTCCCCCATGATCTCTCATCTCTCTACTCACCTGTGTTGACTTGCACCCTCTGAACTCTTAGTCTCATCATCATTCTTGCACACTGATGAAAAACCTCACATCTTGCTATGACCAAGTCCGCTGTCATGTCTTTTGCACAGCTTTCTTTATTTTGTCTTTCTAACCTGAGAATAGGTTGTTGGCCTGTTGATTGCACTTATGTTAAGGTGATAGTCAAGGTTAATGTTATGTAAACCAGTAAAAAAGTAAAATTATTAGAGCAGCTATTTTTAATGCAAATTCTATACTAAGTGTGCTTTATGTAGCCTAATTTATCTTGAAGTTAAAACTTATAATAACATGATGACACCTTAAAAGCCTGCACCTTCTGTCTTTCCTGTCTTTTCTCCTTAGCCTGATGAGAAGGAGTTTTGTCAAACATGCAAGCTTTTTTTCTTCATCCTGAGCCATTCCTTTTCCCTCTCTCTCTCTTACTGCAGCCTGATGAGAAAAAACACATCCTGGCATTACAATTCAGCTGGAAGAACGGCATAAAGCCCAAGGGCAGCATCTTTATCGGCGTCAGTCCGGAGTTTGAGTTCGCCCTGTACACTCTCTGTTTCCTCACCTCACCCAACGAGCGTGTTAAAGTCCAGTTCAGTTTCTATGATGTGGAGATTGTTTGCCATCACTACAACCAAAAGCACATAGGCACCACTTACCCTGTGCTCCTTAAGTACCGGGACCCTCAGTAGCTAAACAGGAATAAGTTGAGACATAACCTCTCCAACTCTTGAGCTTGAATATTAAGTGTCACAGGTATTGTTGTTGTCTTTTTATTTTAGATAAAGATACAATAAAACCTTACAAGACCCATATGCATTTGTTTTTATTTTTCATGCACAATGACAGTTATTTCTAGAGGATGTTGAAGAATGTACATTACAGGGGGTTGTATAAATAGACGGACTGAATATTTGTGATTTACTTTTAAAAATGTATGATTTTGACCACTTAAATCTGACCATATGTTTCTCAGTCCATTTCTCACACTTTTTCTTTCACAACACAGTTGCTGTGTATGAGATGCATAAACAGGCTGAATAGATTAATTTGACTTTCTATGTGTCTGTCCAATGTGTTTTAACTATGTTCATGGTTGTCTCACTTTGTTTCAACGGGGGGCGGTAGAGGGTTTGTTGTGGCCAATGACGTCAATAGCTTGGCAAGCAAAATCTGCGTTAAATTAGCACGCATGAAGAAGACAACGGGCAAAGCTTGTTTCATAATAAAAGCACTGGAGATGTCTTTCATGAGCCAAAATTATATCGGATTTTCGAAGGAAAGAAATAATTAAATATTAAGAGCAACAATAATGCAGACTAATTGTTACGGTATTACGAATAAATAGTGTGTTTTCATGGATACCGTCAGTATTCCCAATATAGACTTTATTTTAAAGTGCCAACAGGAAACCAAATGTTTTTTTGTTAGCCAACACAGCAACTTGACCGCAGTGTCAGCACAGAGCAGTCGAGGCAGATATATAGGCTTTATTGTGACAAGGACTGAGTTTACTGTTTGTACTGTTATATAATTTCGCTTTCGTTTGGTGTCTCGGCGGCGTAAACCATCTCCGTTGTTCGTAACCAGCCGTTCAAATCGGAATGGCCGAACCGAGCGCCCGATATCAGCAGGTATGAGAACACTATCAGGTATATTGAAGACAATAAAAATTGAATGTAATACTCTAACGCCAGCTTTAACACTGTAACGTTAACACTGACCCCGTCTCACACAGGTGTGGTTGTGTTTCATCTAAAACGACACGGAATGTCGTGGTTGTCAATTATTTTATGTATTTCCTTCGATTAATGCTAACCTCGTAATATTTATTATCGATTGTAGCCGTCTTTTTACAACACAATAACTAGCTAGCGTCTCATGAATGCTAACGTTTCCTCGTTGGGTTAGCTTTTGACGCCACGCTAACGTTTCGTGAATGTGAACTTGATTGTCTGCTTGGGCGTTTTTGTTTCTGATTATTCGTGGGTGACTCGCACTAGTTTTTTTCCAAGCCGTGTTAGCTAGATAGCAATGTTGAATACTAACGTCAACTGGCAAGGTTTACGTTAACTTTATTGAATTTACGCCTTTCGACGATCCTCAATGTATGCTAACATAAATGTTTTAATACGTGACCTGCAGCAGTGGGTGTGTTCGCTTGTCATCCAGTTCAGCAGTCAAATCCGCCAGTTTACATGCTTAGCTAACATTAGGTTTTGGTAGGGCAGACAGTAAAATATGTCATCTTTAGCTAATTCATGTTTATTTACAGGAAGCACTTATTGTTTTTTGTTGTCAAAATTAACGCGATTGGGTTCAGTTTGAATGAAGCAGTTGTTTGTTTGGTTTTTCCCGTAAAATAGGGTAATTCTTCCTTTTTAACCTCCCCATTCATCACTGATTTATTATTTTGATGGAAAGTATTCTGAATCCTCCATACATGTTGTGTCTTGCCTGAAGACACATTTAATTTTTTTTTCTGGTGGTTTCGCTGACTTAAAAACTCCCTGGAGGGCCTGGAAGTAAATAGAGTTAGTTTAAATTAATTATATCTTGGAATTAATTCTTTGAAAATGGCCAGTTACTGGATGTTTTTCTCCTAGTGTAATCTTAAAAAATTACAGTCTGGTATCAGTTCCTTTTATGGGAAATCATGGGACCTGAGAATTGAAGTGTCCCCAACACCCAAGAGAAAACAAAGATGTTGTTTACCTGTAATTTATACCTCTGCAGACTTAAGTGTGGCAGACTTAATACTTAGTATTCAGTACCACCTCACTGGCCTTTCTGGAAACTGACGCTCACATGAATTGATCAGACTGGCTTGGTTTTTAAAATCTTGTTTAACTGAATCAGCAGGAAGGAGTAGCTGAGTCAGGCCTTTAAGTCTGAAGTGACAGAGAAAACTTATTAGGTATTTTTAAATTGACTGCCCTGCTCACATATTGTCTACTTCTAATACGAGTAAAAGATACGAAGGAAAATAAGAAACAAATTGTGGTCGGGGCTTATTTCCTGTTTATACGTGCTTGAAAAACTTGTTTGAAGTGGTCTTGGTTTTCTGTCCTCTTCTAATTTAAATGAGGCTAAGTTCTTTTAAGTAGGCCAGGGTGTTGTGATGGTTATTCGAAACTATGCAGAAAGAGTGAAATTTCTTAATCTAAAAGCATCTCTTTTTAATCGAAAGCAGCCAGTGCTGCTGCTAGTGCATTGTGACCTTAAATAAACCCAAAAGTTGTTTCTCCTCCGCACAGCTGCCTGACGAGGAGGACCAAGAAAGCAGTCCACAGGTAGCAGCTGATGCTCCACCCCCATACAGCAGCATTGCAGTGGACAATACTGGTAAGACCCGGATGTTTCCATTGTACTGAGGTCAGTTATGATGTTGGAATACTGGGGTATACTTCTATAATGGAACAATATTGGAAAATATTGATATCTTTATAACAGCAGTGTAAACGGGTAATTAAGCGTGTTATCTGTTGATACAAAATTTTTACAAAATGTATCTAAATGTTGACTAAATATTTATCTGATACATTGAGACAGCAGCTGTAGTCTTCCAAATTTTGGCACACTTAATGCTCATATTTTTTATTGGCTTCTTGATCCACACACTGTTATCCTGATTAAATACTGTAAAAGCTGATTAACTTAAATTATTTATACGATGTGAATAAAAAATTGAACTGAAATAATGTAACTCTGCAACAAAATGGTCGAAGTGAAAGTTGCAGCTGTGTAGACTGGTCCATCTCAACTCAAACCGGCAGATGGTGTCGCCTGCAACTCAGCTTGTCAAGTCACTAGAGGCCAGTTTTAGAATATTGATAATAGGCACACCACTTGTTTCAACAGCCAATCAGCTTGTGGCAACCTCAGAGGTTCAAAATAAAGATGGCAGACTTCTGGATGGAAGAGAGGGAGGACCAATTTACTGGTCTTTATGACCAGGCAAACTCTTGGCCCTCTAGTCGGCCTATTAGGCCTATGTTTTTGCTTTGCCTCAGTACCACAAGTATGACTACAGCAAGTAATACGCCAATAGTTGCACCATAAAGTTTGTTATCTGCAAGGCTTACAGCCCCCTCAAAAAGCTGGCAAAAGCAGAAGTCCAGGAAGTTGTTGCTATGGAAACGATACACTGTCTCATCTAGTCACAGTGGTGTGAACAGACAGGTTTTAAAATGTTGCACACTGGTGCATTGTAAGCAGTTTCGAGTATAAATTAGTCGGGTAACAGTGACACTTTATGCTGACTGAAAATGAGAAGCTGCCTGTTGAATAATTTTTGCATTTCTCTTTTCTTAGACAAGAGGAAAGATATATATAGTATGTTACAGACAGGAACTTCATAATTGTTGTGATAGTGCTGACCCCTTATCAGAAGATAAACAAGGTGTGAGATTTAAGTGTACACTTTCAAGAAGAGCGGTGACTTTCATAAGTCTTGTAGTCAGTTATAATAGTTGACTAATGTTAGTCTTACAGAACCATTCCTTTTGTGTTGTATTACCACTGTAGAGGCAGTCAAACATTTGCACAACTGGCAAAATTTCACATAATAGAGACATGTCTTGCTTGCTTAAAAAGTATTTTTTTGTAAACTAATGTAAGTGTTAGTTGTTGGTTGGGTTTAGTATGATTTTTTGCTTTTGGTGATATCTCCAAGTTAGAGGCCTATTTCAGTTCCCAGAGCTTCATAAGTGAATAAGCGCAAGAACCGAACTAGTTCAAATAAGTGCCTTAGTTTTGGCACTAACAGTAAATATGTGATGTGGTGACTAGTCAGCTGTCTGCCAGTACTAAAGAGAGTGTATCAGTGAAACTTCTGCCTTTGTGTTTGAAACTATGCTGTTTCTTCTTCAGCCTACTTTGACTACAAAGAAGATGGGGTTTTCCCCAAGCCTCCATCATACAACGTAGCGACTACACTACCCTCCTATGATGAAGCAGAAAGAACCAAGGCTGAGACTGCTGTTCCCCTGGTTAATGGAAGAGTGAGTGTCTCACTTTTTTCTTTCCTTTTATTGCCTGTGGTCACATTCAGTATGTTCACTTGCACGCATGCATACGGTATAGCTCGTGCTCAAACTCTTCCTGTGTTGTCTGCAAGCCAGGAAATGCTTTGAGTTTGCTACGGAAACTTTTTGTTTGACATATCTGAGTATCTGAGTCTCTTCGCCATGTCTACGTGAGCTGCTTTCAGCCTGTTTTGATGGTTGCAAAATTAGAAAAGTATATTTTTTTTAATCTCCATTTCTCTAATAACATCAAGTAATATTTTTCGAAAGTCATGGCAACAGTCTTTTTCACAAGTGCTCACAGGGGCCAGCCATTTTCTCTGTTTTAATCCCCTGGCCCTTAAAACAAACATCGGTGCCTTTTGCACCAGCGCCTGGGTTTGTTCTTACTATGTAAATGTCAGTGCAGCATTTGAAACATGGAGGGAGCTTCAGACTAAAACATTTGCTGTACTGATGCAATTTTAGGTAGGTATTTACCCTGCTATATAAAGTCAGCCACAGAAGCAAATATTTCCAGTATGTCGTATGGCCAGCTACTGCTAGCTCAAACAGTGCCACCCCCTCACATCAGTCAATTTGTCCTCAGTTGATGGAGGTAATGATTGTCAGTGCAAAATTAAGAAATGCTGGGTGGACATGCGAAAAGTTGTTTGATTGTTGGTGTTGTGTTTCTCTGCCATACACTGCCTTGCGCTCAGCAGCAGCCTCAGCACAGAGAACGTCTGGAGACTTTTGACGATGTAATTCGCAGTTCACTGGAGGTAAATAAGACAAGTGGGAGGAGAGTGTATGATGAGAGGAAGTGTATTTGGTCTTGGTTTGGTGTGTGAAAACACAGATGTTACTTCAGTGTGTGTATTTAATTCCCCACCCATCTTGTATGTTTGTTTAAGAGTGCTAGCTAGTGCTTAGGTGATAGTTACATAAAATCTACTGGCTCTCCTTGTATCCTACACTGAATCTGTCTGACCTCAGACCTTTTGGTAAAGTGACTGTTATAATAGTTCAGTGGGCTTGCTGTGTTGTGACTTTTCCATTGTTCTGTAGTTGTTTGTGTTGTATTTACTCTCTGTTATCAGCCAAGCTTAGTCTCCATTAGCAGGTGCTTATCCGTGCTTAATCACTATAAATTTTGAAATCAGCTCTTTCTCTGTATTTTTAAAATTAAAAACATACCCCTCTCTATTGGTTAAAATAAAGCAAACCTTATCAAACTGACTGATTTGGTTGATCCGCAAATGGTTTCACATAAGTGAAGCACTGGAAAGCTCTGTTACTGCCTTGTAATCTTGTGGTGAAATTGTTAAAAAACCTAAATGGCTTATATTTTGTCTTCTGTGGCTCTTTCCAACACAGGATGAGGACTTTGTCACCAGAGATGACTTTGAAGATGCTGATCAGCTGAGGATAGGAAATGATGGCATCTTCATGCTCACTTTCTTCAGTTAGTTACCCAACCTACTTGTCTCTAGTTATATCTTTACTCTAACTAGTGAAATATGTGTCCGATGACATGTCTAACCCTTTGTTTTGTCATCATCTCTTTCTCCAGTGGCATTCCTTTTCAACTGGATCGGTTTCTTCCTGTCTTTCTGTCTGACCACCTCAGCAGCTGGCCGCTACGGGGCCATCTCAGGCTTTGGCCTCTCCCTCATCAAATGGATCCTCATAGTCAGGGTATGTGAAAAGAGCCCATACACACAAATACAGACATTAGACAGCGCACATACAAACACATAAAATGTGGTTTTATGTACATAGAAACAACTCCAAAGCCCCGAACACCACCCTAGAATTTTAATGTTGTTTTTGTAGTGGTTTTCTTGGTGGCGCTGCACTATTTCCTCAAAGATCTCTTTAAAACAGCACTTTCTTCATTCACTTTTAAAATACAGGACTCATTTGAGTGAAACCATCGCAGGCCCATATTTATTCTAACCAGTCATTTCTGTCATTCTGTTGGGTTTTTAGTTCTCCACATATTTCCCTGGTTACTTTGATGGACAGTACTGGCTGTGGTGGGTGTTCCTGGTTTTGGGTAAGTAAGCAACCTCTGAATTTAATTTAAATCAATCAAATAGGGAAGAAAATGTTTTTGCTCTGCTTGTGACACATTCTGGTGCTACGGAGCTTCATTGCAGCTGTGTTGACGTGTCATATGCTGCAACTGTGTTGCAGAATAGTTATATCAGAATAAATAACCTTAATCATCTTGACATTACAAATAACGAGGCAGTGATTTGAATCATTATTATATTGATATAAAGATAAACTTTCTCTAGTCCTTTACTGTAGCACTTGGAGCTGCAAGCTGTTTTTTCCCATGGTAACTTAACCAACTGTTCCATATTTTTTTCCAATATACCTTGTGTAATCAATATTTTAGTACTTTTAATTATTAACTATTAATTAAATGAATTTGCATATATATGATGCCTACACTTGTAGGGAAAAAATAGCTAAGAATTTATTACCTGACTCTACCTGAAATTTTAATATGTTTGGTAAGTCTCACCTCACTACACTTCTCTCAGCTGTAGCGATCCTGTCATCAGTCACTATTATTACAGTCATCCTGATGTTATTAAATCGGTTGAGGTTTAGTCTATAGCAAACAGAAGCAGCTTTGTTTTATGTCGAATAAAGTTTGTTTGTATTTCAACTTTTGCCAGGAATGGCTGTTTTATCTTTTGGTTTTATTACAGTTCCACCTGTGTTTGTATGGGTAATCTTAAAGACCCATTTAGAGCAATCGTTTGTATTTTTCACCACTTCAAAGTCCAAATAGAGAGTTACATTATTTTTCTATAGCACCTACAGTTGTGTCTCATTGTCCCTTTTTTGATCTACAGGTTTCTTGCTCTTCCTTCGAGGATTCATCAACTACGCCAGAATCCGCAAGATGGCTGACACCTTGTCCACTCTGCCTCGCACCCGAGTCCTCTTCATCTATTAAGTCACAATCCATCAGTTTCCATTATCATTTTATTCCTCCTTTTCAGTGAGACATCCTCTCTGGCTTTAAACAATCAAAAAGGGAGGAAAGAACTTTTTTATTTCCCTCTGCTTGACATTCATTTGGACAATACAATGTCTATTGTCCCAAATTGGTATGAAATAGTGAATGCTGAGAAATCTGTAAAACCCTTCAGTTTTTAGTGGTGAACTGTCAAGTGCTATTTGCAATTATGAAGTGTGTGATGTATAAATTATTGCCTTATTTACTGTTTTGTTATCTGTCGGTAGCAGCAGCATGCACTGTTCTCTTGTGTAGCCACCAGGGGGCAGTCTTGTTTGTGTTATTTTTCACCAGTCTTATGTCTCACAAAGTCGTTCAGTATGTATAGAGAGGTCAATCTTAGCCCAAGGGTTAGTGGGAAATTTTGGGGTTATGGGTTGATTTAAACAGTGTAAAATAATCTTTGGAACACCAACCTAATGTGTTTTTATCCTGTCTGACCAATATTTTTTGTCCCTTGTGAAATAGTATATAATTTAGGTAATACTTGACTGAAAAGGGAGAAGGACTTTTTATTTTGTTCGGAGGCTGAGGAGACTGAGGACCACATGTGTAGGAGACAGGGCCAGGTTTCCCCTGGAGCATGTTTTCCTCATGTACTTAAGAATTATCCATGCTTATACACGCAACTGTATTGAAAAATAAATTTCCTTTCATTTGATACATCGATGTCAGCAGAAAGATAAATCTGCAGGCGGGTTTGGGTTTGGGATTGCCAGGAGCAGAGCTTCTTGGGCAGGTTTGGGGATCACTGCTTCCCTCAAGGACACAGTGATGAGGACGGAATAATGTGATAATCTGCCACTGGATTAAGATGTGCAATTGGACTGTTTTTGTTAAATAAAAGATTCCAGCGCCCTGTCTTACTCACTTGCACCCAACTGGTCCTTTAAGGAAAAGCCTGTGTTGGCAGATGTGATTTAGAAACTCTATTTGAAGAACAACAGATATACTAATTTAACTATATTAACAAGGTTTACAGTGAAGTATTATGAGTCTTTCTTTTTGCTTACCCTCATTCTATCAAAGGTTAAATGATTATTTTATGGCAAGGGTTTTAAATGGACTGGAAAATGTTTGGAATTAAAATGCAAAAAGTATGTTTTGGTGTTGAAGTATTTATCAAATGGCAGTGAGTTTTAAGTAGAATAGAAAAAAAAGGTATTTTACTTTTGCTAGTTATTCAGGTTGCAGGATACCGCTTCCTCTCAGCTGGCTCACCACAACAACATCAAATTATAGCACTCGGTCATATGGACTGCCATCAAAGAACTGTTGAAAGCTATTCCTGTGACCGCTGGATTTTATTTTAACTTGGTCATTTACATGCAAACATTTCTGGCTGCTGAAGAAGCAGATCAGGTGTGTCTTAAATTCTTGAAAAATTTAAAAGCATTTTAAATGAAACGCAAGCTTTTCCTTCAAGATGTCAGGAATTGGATGTGATTTTTCTTCCAAAAGGCCAAAATTGGACAAAGAATAAACTTGATAAGTTATGTTTTGTAGATTTACTGTACCTGATTAAAAACAAATTAAATATTTTTAGTACTTTATAGTGTTGCTGGTGTTTTGAGGTTTGTAAAGGTAGAAATCCCAAAGCGTACAGCCTGAGAAGAGGAAGCCAAGCTGACCATGATGTTCAGTTACTAACATGAGACGTGCTTGAGCAACGCTAAATATAACACACATGAAACACGTGTGCGTGCGCGAGAATGGAGATGATTTACTGGTGGTGGCTAATTATACATGTCAGCAGTGTTTTTCCTTGCAGTTGGAACAGGAAGTGAAGGTCACCCCACCTGGAAGACGTGTCACACCAACTGAAGCTGGTCTCACTGGAAACTTTAACAGTCACAAAGTGTCTCAACATCTTGCAGGTCTCCACTTCCCTCTGTGACTGCGTGTTGGCCTCTTGTGGTGCTCACTTGATATGACATTGGCTCCATTCAGATCATCTTTTATAGAGCACAGGAGGGAAATGTCACTCTCCATTCACTAAAATGATTGTTTTACAGCATATCACTAAACTGTTCCCAAAAGAGAAGCATTGAAATCAAGCATGTTACATTTTCATGTTTGAATGAAACTTTTTAGAAGTTTTCTTTTTTTTAGAGTTTTTTTTTAGAGAGTTTAAGTGTTGTAAGTGGGGTTAGGTTATGAAAAAAATTATTTGACACAAGACTCCTGCATGGCCAAGTGTTGAATGTTTGTAGACTCAAAAAAAATCTTTTCTATCTTTTCTTATTTTTTTTCTGTTGCCTTTTATTAAATCAGATATCCAGAAGACGTTTATTCTTTTGCATTGTGCACTATGGAAAAGCAGAAACAGCTGTTGTTCAGAATTTACAGATGTTCAGTAGCTCTGGGCTGAAAATGTGAACTTTAAACTGCCTCAACTTGACAAAATCCATTGAGCATTTAAAGACCATCTTTTTTTTCCATTTCTTAGGTTTTTTACATGAAACCAAAAGCCCATAAAGGCTGAAGCGTAGAAATGGACAAACAGGGCAAAGGTCATGTGCCAGACCCTAACATCCGTTCACTGACCTACCATTTCACCGGATGAATTTGGATGAACTTTATTTTGCCAGGTGCACACATTGACACTTCCAGCTGTAAATTCTGGCAAAACACAGGCAACAAAATTCCTTATCATTCACATTTTACACCACAGTCTGCCTCAGTCCACTTGAATCCCTCTGTAACGTCATTCCTCCTCCGCTCCAGCAGGGTCACCCAGTGCAGGTGTTCTTGTTGTCCAGATGTCATTCATAAAATAACTCTGTTGTGCCAAGAGCTGTCTGTGTCTTGTCAGCTGCCCTCGATTTACAGAGACGGAAGTATTAGAGTAATTGATGGGAATTATGTGTGCTAGCCAAGTGCCTTCACTGCCTGCATGTTTTAGCTATCAAAAGATAAGAGGAGGCTTTTTGATTTAGGGAGAGCCTGGGAGTGAGCCATCTTTCCAAAACGACATGTGTTACTTTTCTGGCCTCAGTTGGACAGACTTTTTGTGCAAAGACAACTGGAATTTACAATAGCTGATAAACGCAGACAATATGTGTAGAATTGAAAGGTCTGCCATCTGAAACAATAGGGACATGGGTCGATTTATTCACACTACTGGAGTTTGTTCAGAGTTCATGTTGTTTAATGGCAGTAGGTAAATACTGCACTGCCAATTTAAAATGCTAAGATTTAGCAAGATGATGGATCAAGCCACTGCTAGCACCTGGCTAGCTTAGCTAAACATAAGCACGGATAATTTCCTGGAGTCTCTACTGGTTTTCCTGGTGAATTGAGCTTTAGAGGTGGATGCATTTTATCGCTGGTGGACGGAGTTTTGCTGGTTGTTTTCCCCTGTTCCCAGTTTTCATGCTAACTAAAAGCTATCCAGCTGCTGGTGCCAGCTTCACATTAACCTCAAAGACATCAGAGAGGTGTTGATCTTATTTAACTTTATAAAGAAAGCAATTAAGCCTCAGCTGTTGGAATATCAGACTATTTCTTTGCTAAGTTTGGTGAATAGTGGCCAAGGTTGTCCTCATTGAGCCAGCGCTGAAGCATGTGGAACCAAAACCACTTCCTTTTTTCTTTTTCTTTTACCTCCCTCATAAATCATCACTGTTCGATGAGGGAGCAGTGATTTAAATTGCTCCACTATAGTTTCTAAACAGCACAATATAGGGCAAACTGAGCAATTTTCAACCCTGGATTTGATGTATCTACCTGCTGGTTTACCATACAAAACATGTAAGATTGATGGATTGATTGATTTTGGAAAATTAATTTTCCAAAGTTTGGGCAAAAAAACAGAATACACAAAAATAATATTGAAAAAAAAATCACAGACTCATGTTAGCAAGTACCATACAGACCCAATAAGAGTTCCAGAGGGCACTGTTCAGCACAAATGGAGCTGATGCTTTCTGAGGTTTCTCAGAAAGGTAGAGGATAGAACGAGTGAAGGGCAGGTGGAAAAATCACTTGTAACTCGTTTATTGTGCTCAGTAAGACTAAAATAGATAACACTTTGGCTTTTAAAAGATCCATTCTGCTAACCTGAAGGGGTTTCTGGGAAATGTGGTCTTAAGTCTGTTATACACTAGGACAAAAAAGACGCATTAGTGTGATGAAGACTCTGACGATCATCTTCACTAAGCTTTATTTGCAGCAAAATATTGATTTCAATCACAATGAACTGATAGCAACAGATTAGCAACATGAAGACCCATTCAGACACACTGCTGTAAACTTTCACATTTACGCATTTTGACTTAAGCATCCGTAAGAACTTCCTGCCACAAAATTCCCATCACTTTAGATGAACAGCAGCTTGAGCCTCCTGTTGTCAACTACAGATGGGAGGTTCCCCGGGATGTGGGGAGGTTGTTATATCAACATTATATGAACATTATATTAATGTAACATTGCATCCAAATGATATGTCATTCTTCTGTGTGTGTGTTCGAGTGTGTTTGTGTGATTGTGGCAGGGGGAGGGATGTTATCATTGATGTGTGAGTCATCCTGACCCGCCCCTCCTCCGCCTGCACTTCATGTTGTGCGTGTGTGTGTGTGTATAAGTGTGTGCCTCTATGTGCATATGCTTGCGGGAGTGTCCAGTATGGGACGTGCGTTCATATTTGTGTAAAAGTTACCTTGTTTCTAATGCCATGAAACAGGCCGTGTGCATTGCATGATGTTTGATTTACATGAGTGTGTGTGTGTGCCATGGTGATAGCGTGAGCATCCCAGTGTATTGTGCATGCGTGTGTGAGTGTGTGAGGTTGGTAAAGCAGTGGTGAGTCATCCACAGGCCAGCATTGCCTGTTACCATGGGTCATACACAGCAGGTACCCCACCTCCCCATGTTATCCTTTTTTTTTTTTTTTTACCACCTCTCTTCCTTATCCTCTTCCTCCTCTTCTTCCTCCTCCATCTCCTCCTCTTCTTTTTCCTCTCTGACTCACTGATGACTCCCCCACCTATCGACAATGACATCATCAGCACCCCCTCCCTAACACTTTGTTGTGGTGAATCATACTGTACGTTGAGCTTTTCTCTGCTTCTTTCTCCAGCCAACCATCAGGGCGAACCTGAATGTCACCCGTTCATTCATAAAATGAGACTCAAGTTGCTGAAGCATGTAACTGACTGCTTTGACTGTTCAGTGGTGAGTTTATTTTAGTGATGTCAACGATTATTACATATACAGTGATGTAATAAGAAGGGATTAGACATATTCAAATGCATATTCTGGTTCTGTTCAGAGAAGGATACATGCAAACTCAATATTCCTCTTTATCTACAGTTGAGATCACTCTTTTTTAAACATGCTTTGTGTTTTTTCTCGTATAATTAATCCATAATTCGTTATCAGGTTTGCTGCAAAATTTGTCTCTTTTTTACTTATCAGCTCATGCTGTGGATTAAACACTTTTATCCCTTTGTGTTAAAAATACAATCAATTGATAGTCTCTTGGCTTAGTTACCAGAAGTCTATAGATATCAAAAGAGACTTAGCAAGGAGCTACTGAAATGTGAGCAAGCTTATTGCAATGCATCAACAAATGCAGGAGAGAAAAAATGCACAAGCAAGCAAACTTTGATTCATGCACTGCACATTTTAAAATGTTTCTTTTTGTGAGGAAGCTCATAAAAGGTTCGTTAATCCGCAATGATACAGGTAATTTAAATGCTGTAATGCAATTCTAACTTAACTGTAGGTTGTTTAATTATATACAAATGACTACTGAGTCACCAATATGAATTGAGCAAATGTGATATTTGTACATATGGGAAAAATGGCTGCCAAAAAAAAAAACCCAGAAAAAATCTGTGCAAAAAGCTTGAATGACATCTAAAAATATTGGCTACTTTGCACCGGTTGGTGGGACAGATGCATCACTAACTATTTTTTAGGGAGGCGTTTTGTAAAAGTTTTATTTTGCCTCATTAGATCTGATTGATCCAAACTAACCTGTTAACTAAAAGTAATGTTCCCTAAAACGTTAACAGGTGTTAATCACTTTATAATGTAATAATTGTTTTGTTAAGTATCATTTACATCCATTATATTTGAATTATTTGGTTCTGTACACATAATATCCTCTAACCATTTACAAAAATGAAATGGCCCTCCTTTACTTTTACCTTCTGTTAACTTATTATATATTCAGATTTAGCAACTTAAACAAAAGTATTACATCCATTGAAATGATATAACTTTACATATCTCCCCTTATTTTTCTTGCTGGGTGGCACTATTAAGTCTCTAATATGAAAAATGACCCTTGTGTCTCACTTTACTGCTTACCTTCGCAGAATACAGACGAGCCGAGTTCCTGCGGACATTTCAGAATGTCATAAAATCCGTTGTGTGTCTGTGTTATTAACTGGAAGAATGTCTGTGAATGCCAGCAGTTAATAAGATGCCGCTGTATCAGATGCAGAGAGAGAGGGGTTTATCCATGACTTCACCCTGGAGTGATGTCAGAGGTGAGAGAGTGCATTCACCTGGCTTTTTTGTCTTCACACTATTTATATATCCTGCTTAAAAAACTGCACACCATTAGTTCGATTTCTGAGCAGCTATCTTCCCACTGCCCATGTCTTATTTTACAGCGAAACTATTGTGTTGCATTGCATGAATTATTGTAGTACATTATCACATGTTGTATTGTATTTAACTGCAGTCAATTCCACTGTGTCATTAACGGCTTTAGATTGTGAGTTGTCTGCTTTAGACTCTGACTTGTCTTACTTCCTGTCAACAGTTTAATTACAGTTACAAACCAGTGCTCTTAGCCATCTAGCTCACATTTGACTACACATGCTGTAACCATAGCAACAATAAACCTCGCACTACATTAAAAAGGTTGAACTCAAAAGTAATGGTGAAAAAAAAAGTCCCTTTTCAGCCATATATTTCATCCCCTTTCTCTGCTTTCATTGGTGAGCTTTCATGGTTTAAATGCTGATAATTTACTTGTGCTTAATAATATAGTATTGTGTTATAATTTATTGATTTGTATTGTACTCTGCTGGAATACTTAGCATTCTGCTGGTGAGACACAGTCTGTGCTGTCTCTGGTCGTTTGAATCCACCTGCCATCATTCCCTCAGCTCACAGGGCTTTTTTGTGAATGGAGACTTGCTGTGCTATGATGGGAGGATTGATGAATGGGAGGGAGCGATGGCCGGATGAATGGGAGGGATGGAGGGATGCGTGTGGCTAGGGAGGGAGAGATGGAGGCTACGTCACATTACGTTTCCGCAGTGCATCAAGGGAACTGGTCTGTCTGTGACTCATTCTGTCAGGACGGGGAGGGGTGGAGGTGATGGAGAGGGGAGAGGGAGAGAGGGAGAGAGGGAGAGAGAAGCGTAAGGGGAGGAGGAGGACACAGAGAGGAAGAGGATGAGGAAGAGAGAGAGAAGGAAAGGAGGGGTCTGTCTTTTTTTGTCCTACCTTTCGTTTTTTTTTTTCCATCGCTCCATCCCCCATCAGTGATGTAATACAGGTGACCTATGCATCACAGGGAGGAAGCCTTCCTCCTCTTCCTCTCTCCTCTCATTTTATCTCTGTCTCTCCTCCTCCCTCCTTCCTCTCTCCTTGCTCAGCTGACTGGCTGAATGCATGAATGAACAGGCCTCTCTTCTTTTATTGCAGTGGGGGAGGGGACGACACAGGAAGCCATGAGGCAGACGCAGAGCTGGAGAAGAGGCATGAATGAGTGATAAAGGAGGAAGAGAAGGAGGAGGAGGGAGAGTTCCCATGGTATCTGAAAAGATACACACTGACTGCTGATCTCATCTTTTACGTGTGAAGCTGCTGCCATTGTCTATCTGCTTATACGCGTACGTGTACAAGCATACACACCTTTGTATGGAAAGTATGAATGGTTTCATTCACTGGAAAATTAATGTGCACGTTCTCCGCCTCTGTCACCTTGACCTGCTTTACAGAAACTGTTAAAGAATGTAGGTAAAATTTACAGACAGTAAGCTGAACCAAGCTTTGTGTCTTTGGTTGGCAAATATTTTAAATGATAGTTAGGTCATACTCAACATGTATTTAATGGACAGGATCACTTTTTTTTTTTTTTAAGCAAATCTGCATTTATGATGGATGTATACGATTGATTCTCTTACTCTAGTAGTTCGCTATTTTTACCAGTTTATTGTTAATTAAAAGTTATTTTTACAGAAGAAGGATATTATACTGCATGCTAATGGGGATATCTTAATTTAACTTCATTCCAATGTTCATAGCTTACAAGATGTTTCATTTTAACTGACTTGAGTTTAGTCTGTATCCTGCTGTATGTGAGTTCTTCTGCTTAAAGTCAGTTTAACTCGTGGTTGGATCTGTTACACCTGTAAGAGTGAATGGTAAAGGAGGAAGTACTTTTTTACCTATCTTGCATTAAAATTTTTTGTGGTCATGGAAGTAAAGGTACAAAGTTTATTTAGTGAGCTTTTAAAGGATCTAGAAAGACAAAATTGTGCATGTGTGTCAAATATGAAAATTACAAAAAGGAAATTGATACTGACTTATTTTTAACAGACGCTAGTATATCTGTTGTTTTTTAAAGCAAACATTTAACGTTATGTCAGACTGAAAACAAGGTACATTTAGGTTACATAAACTCATATAAACAACAATTTTCTTTAAATTGCTAGTTTAGACAGTTTTTTTTGGTTAAAGCCTGTCAAGGGAGGCAACATATGTAAACAGCAGAATGGATATTTAAACGTGCTGTTAACTGACTATAAAGCTTAGTGTCTGTTCACATGTGTCTAGTATGAATGCTGCCGTATGTGGTTTGCATTTGTGCATATACTGTTTGTATTTAATATCCATATCTGTTTACCATGCTATATAGCTAGACCATATGTATTGGTGTATGCATGCGTGTATGCACTGATGTGTGTGTGTGTGTGTGTGTGTGTGTGTGTGCGTACATGCACACGCTCATTGCCAGTCGTCAGACCCTGGTTGTCTCTGCCTCCACCTTGTATGAGTCAGAGCTGCAGTACAGTGTGGGAGGGGCTGGGATTGGATATCCTGCTGGTGGCTCGTCCACACACATGCACACACATGCATACACATGTATACACTTTTGTATTATACTTGTGAGGACCCTCAGTGATGGAATACAGTTTTATACCTTTACAAGTGAGGACCATCGAGATATCTGTTGTGAAGGTCTGAAAGCCAAATTGATCCTAGAATAGACGTAAAGGACACACATGAGCATAAGCTAATGGACGTGAAGAGAGATACACCCACATACTCGTCATTGGACATATGACGGAGAGACGTATTCGACGACAAACAGCCACATACATGTCTACACTTAACACACATACATACAGTCTACAGACACACACAAAAACACAGCATGCTGTCACATCCGGCCCTGCGCTCCACAACGTGGCCTATAATTAGCTGCCTGCAAAGCTGACTGCCTAGAGATGAGCTAACCAGAGAGAGAAGGAGAGGAAGAAAAGGAGATGAGCTAACCACATGGAGGTAGATGCTCCTCCACTGAGAGAGGACAAAGAGGATAGAGGAGGAAAAATATTGGGAGGGTGGGGAACGTAAGAGGGGAAAAACAACCAAATAGAAGTGAAGCTCCATGGTGGGGAAGCCACAGATGATAGGGAGAGATGGAGTACATTCACAGGGATTTATCCAAAATGTGTTACAGTACTCTGGGTACATACACTCTCAGTGTGGGTGGCCTAAGCAGGGATTAAATACCGAACCCTAGCAGACTCGTCCTCAACCCATTCAGCTGTACAAGACAGCCAAATAAGGGATTGGAGTGTGTGTTTGTGTGTGTATGTGTGCCTTCCACTGCAACACTCTGGAGCAGACTGGAGCATTTTTATGAATGGGGCTCCGGCAGCCAGAGCGGTAAAATATGTCAGAGCACTATAATAAGAGCGGTGATGGTCTCTTAAGTAGCATGATTTCCTCTGTATAACAAAAGTAGGCCTGAGACTTTGTGAATGAATGAGTCAGGATCGACGTAACCCAGCTTCATTGGCAATGTAGATGGGAGGGGGGGCTGGGGGGGAGGTGGGGGGGGGGAGAGGGAGAAAGAGAGAGGGAGGGGTTTGTGTATGACTCATACTCTCTCCTATCTCATTGTCACTTCACTGCAGTAGCACTGGAGGACT
>JAQNCA010000006.1:15873909-15889516 GCA_029783725.1 Acanthurus tractus | reverse complement strand
GGTTTGTAGTTTATCTAGAGTAAGCTGGAGCTTTCTTCTATTAAATCTTTTATTTTCTATTTTCTTCTATTAAAACGCCATCTTTTCAATACTGTGAGAATCACAAACAAAATTCATTCACATTCATTTTGTTGTGATGGCTGCAGAAATCTCAGTGAAAGATATCTCAAAACGTCAGCAGATAAAGCCAAAACTATTTGGCAAAAACAAGTCCTACTAAACCATCTCTGTTCTTCCAAATACCCTCGTATCTCTTCCCATCCAGCCTACGCTTTAACCGCCATCACACCCTGTAAACCCCTCACTTCCCGTTGAACATGCAGGCTGGTGGAGGTGGAGATGGTGGCTGAGCTCCTTCCTGCTTTGAAGCGCTCTAGTCAGCTGTGTTGCCTCTGACTGCCACTCTCTGAGCGGCATATAATGGCTTTAAGACGCCCTGGCTTCCTCCATAATAACTGCTTCCTCTGCTCTTGTCCTGTGCTGGCTGGTGGGGTGTGTGGGCGGCTGGCTGACCAATGCTCAGCTCACATCTGTACTATTGCTAACAAACGACACTATTTCCTCCCAGAGTCTGTCCTTTAGACACAGAGGCCTGTCACAGAGTGTATTTCACATTGTATGTCACTGTCTAATCAAGTCGTATATGTACCTTGGAAGAAAATGTGATTGCGAAAGTAAAAAATAAAACTTTCAAGGTATTTCAAAACTTTTTCCTGTCGCTGTGCTTTCTGTGGCTCTGCGCTAACATCTTTGTGCCACAAGCTGCAACTGCAAATTACTGCATGCAGATTATTTAATAAATCCCACTAACTGACTGAATAGTTAACAGATTGACTGATCAGTTGTGCTGCAGAACTGACAGGATGGATGGTCGTTTTACTGCCTAGCTGGCTGATTAAAAGCTGGCTCCTTAAGTAGCTGACTTATTGGCTGTGGAATGCAGCAGGTGGTTCAGAATCTGAATGGGTTTCGCTGTTGTGCATGTGTGTATGTGCACGTTCATGTTTGTGTGTATGTGTGCCTGTCTGAGTGCATGTTTTTTTCCCATGGTTGAAGCCTTTGAGCTTGTCTGCAGGCCCTCAGATTGCTTCTCTAATCTGGCATGTTTCACATTCCCAATTTCCTCCACTGATGCATGACTCCTCCGTTCTGTGTTCAACTGGAGACTGCGGAGAGGAAAGTACAAAAACTGCCTGTCTATCCGACTTTAGTTTGTTGGAGCTCTCTCTCCTTGCTGATAAACCTCACTCACACAATCTCTGTCTTTATGTATTCTTGCTTCTCATATCTCCATCTCATCTCAGAAATTCAAAAGAGATATTTACTAAATTTTTCATTAAACCTGTGAATGACAAGGAAACATGCACATATAAAAGAGGAATGTGAGTAGTTCTGCAATAATATGAAAAACATATAATCCAATTCAGTCCTTAGAGCGACTTTAGGTGACAATTTAACCTTTAATTTGCAGTTTTACAAACATTTTGATAGCACACAGACTTATAACAGTGTGACTGGTGTCTCTTTGTCAGTCACACTGTGGCAAAATTGCCATTAACTACATTAACGAACGGGGAAAAGGGGGTAGTATGTGACCCTGTGTTACATACAAGCAACTACAACCGATTTTGACAAAGGTGACTTTCGCTTTATAGATTTAGTGCTTCCCTTGATGTTTTCATGCCTCTCTGCCTCAACTCTCTGTGAAAAACACAGTTACATCAAATAATGTTTAACTAGAATTTCTCAGGATTTTTCACCAGAGCATTGACTTAATTCAGGAATGGTAAACTGGCCAACTGTTTTAGATGGCACAAAAACAACTGTAAAATATCCTTTTTGCAACCGTTGACCTTGACACTTGTCTACTGTTTTGCAGTCATCTTGCCAAGGTGTCATGCCACCCCTATCTCTTAAAGGGTCTTGTTTGAAAAATTTACAATTTACATCAGGACTACTGATATGATAACTATTGATAGCACTCTGATATGAAATGTTATCTGACATGTGAAATATTAGTGGCAGCCAGGCTGCCAAAGACAATCTCTGAGACACAGTTTTGCTACAATTAAACATCAATGTGCACACAAAGGCATATAAAATGCGGTCTGCTTGTTTCACAATGAAAACTGGAAAGCACACATATAATCACATGTGTTCATGCGCGCCCACACACCCACGCGCATACATAAAGATCCACTTTATCATTAGGTAAATAAAGGGCAACGGAAGCTAAGGAACACTCTATCAGCAGACTATCTGCAGTACTGTTGACTCTGCCGTCCCTTATCTGTTACATGAACTCCACACTGTCACATAAACATGCGCGCTGTGTGTGTGTGTGTATGTATGTGCGATCCATATTTGGCTCCACAGTTACATACAATAAATATACTGTGTGACTGTGTATGCTAGTGTGTGTCTATGAGTGTGTGGAAATATATATTTGGGTGGGTGTGCCTGTGTGTTCCACCAAGGCTGAACCAAAACTGCAGTGCATGTGATTGTGATACTGCTGATTATCATGGGTTACAAGTTTATTAGCACAGCAGTTGTTTGACAGCTGGGGACTACCTGCTAATGAGCTACCACAGACTGTACGCTGTAAACTGCAAACCAACTGCAATGTAAGCTAACTTGCTAACTTCTATTAAAACTTTCTGCACCAGTAAGATTTTGCAAACTAACAATGGATCCTTCACTTCATTTATTGACAGGCAGGATTAGAAACTGAAACGGCAGGTTTGATGTGAAGTGTGAGAGGTGAGCAGGTGTGCTCGAACAGCAGATGAGTGGCAGATGGATGTTTTTGTTTAAGATCCACATCTGCATACTACATGGAGGCTAGGCAATTTGAATGGCATGAATGGATTTTTTTTAGATTCCTTTTCTTTTATTGTGCTGTATATCAAGTTTAGTAGCTGAGATGGCTTCTCAGTGACCAATGGACAGACTTTGGCTTCACATTTCACTTGAATCAAATCAGCTTTACAAGTATGCAAATTGTACAGTTCTTGGAAGGATGCCACAAAGGGTACAAGAATATACCAGAACTTATCAGCTGTTTAATGCAAATACTATGTCAACTTTTCCCAGGACAGAAGGTCATTAGCATGAGTTTCCCTCGTCCTAGTAAAGGGAAACTTGGGTAATTTTTTTTGGAATATAAATGGAAAAAAAAATCAATACACTGGCACACAGTGACCACAGAAAAAAGAGGCCCACTGTGAATTTCTTATCAGCTATTGTATGTGTAAACCACAAGCCAGTTCTCTGCAACTGTATCGACGACAATCTTATCTTTTCCATGCTTATAATTTTCTGTTTCCCAGGCAGTACCTCTCCCTTTTCACTCACCTCTCTTATTCTGTCCCACTCCCCCTTTCTAACCCCCTTCCTGCCTCTCTCTCTGTCCCATCCTCCATGCTAAATGAGAACCAGACGTTTAGCAGACCTAATCAAGATGTCCTTAGCTGAATGAGCCTTATTATGGGATGGGTAAACAGTGAGTTCCGATGTTGCCGGGGGATAAAGTCCCCGGACAAACCAGGTTTGATTGAGAGGAACGATACTGACATGGCACAGTGAGCACTTGTTGGTTACAAATACTATTTGTTAATGTCTGAAGAGAAGGTGGGACAGGACTTTTTGGGTCTGACAAAAGGTTTAACATAAAAACCTGAAGATTAGTAAACAGCAGTTTTCACAACAGTTGAGCAACTAGTAGTGCACAGATCATATCTGGAAATCAGCATAACATGGTTAAAGTAAAGTTTGCTATTGTATTACATACTTTGACCTAGTAACCTGTGTGTTTATTGCTACTCTCTTGAACTCCCTTACAGTACTTTCACAGAAACGTTGTAATCAAGGATACATCAAATGATGTACAATTGACACCAACCTTTAGTTCCAAGTTTTGGTTCCAGGAGGAAACCAACTTTTTAGGTTCTAAGTAGTTTCTTGTTTTAGGCTAGAAATGCTTCGAACAGAACTGGCTCCATGTTGGTAAGGTAGGCTCATTGGACTCCCTTATAGGGCTTTTCCATCAACATGAAACTAGTTCAGTTTAGCTTTGAACCTGTTTGCTACATTTAGAGTAAAGAAAATACATTTTCAGATTCCAAAAAGTTGGTTCCTTGCAGGAACCAAAAGATAAGGTTGAGATTTCCTTTGGACTCAAATGGGGACCAAAGTATGCATTTCATATTCTACCGATCCTTGTGTATTGTGCAACCTCCTTATGATGTTACCATGAATGCTATGGTTCCATACCTAAACTAAGGCCTTGGTGCAAAAACCTTGCAGATCTTTGTCAACAAAACTTCTGCAGGAAGTGATGTGCTTTATTTTTGTTGCAGCAAAAATTTGTGCAGTTTAGAAACGATATTGGGTAGCTGGCAGCTTACTACTTGAGATATTATAACATTTTATTTACCTGGTAGCATAAAACATCACAATAACAAAAAGCAATGTAAGCACATTAGCATTTAGTAATATTATTAAGTAGGTGTGTTAACTTCCTGTTAGCTTGTAGGAAGTTATAAGCCTTGGAAAATCTCTGGACGTGCCAAAGCCAAACATTTTGGGGGGGGGAAGAGAGAGTTGTGTTTTTGTTTTTGTGTGTGCATGTAGATGTGATTGTGCAATGTGCATCAGCATGACTCTGCATCTGCATCATTTGCAGTTTTTATGCATTCATGCTCTTAATATGCACGTACTCTTGTTTTGAGTAGTTGGAGAACTAAATTAGATGCAAAGAAACAGAAGTTAAGCTTCATGTAAAATTCTCTTTAAGGCGCCATAAACTTTCTGTAATTTGCACCAAAAGTACAACAACAAAAAACACCACAGAAATTGTTATCCCATGCTGTTTGGCTTGTCATGAGTGCAGAGTTTCAAGCCTGACTCTAATCACCTAAAGTAACAATTAAGTTTTTATAAAAACTTCTTTCCCCACTGTGGCCTCTCTGTTGACTGCAGCTTAACTGGTAGTCAAACAGAAAGCCCTTATCATAGGTAAACACTAAGTGGCCACTCAGCCATCCGGCTACAGAGATAGGCAGGGAGGGATAAACATCTCTGTATCGCCACGCAGAGTTGCGTTCAAATCGAATTTCCGCTCTCCAATTTGGAGGCTTGTTTATATCCAAAAGCATCTGGAATATTAACATGCCCTTGAAAGAATTTCCTGGCATGTCTCATGCAGTGACCACATGCGTTTTGAGTGCCATATTAATGTGTGTGTGTGTGTATGTGTGGCAGGCCATTTCCCAATGTGTGTTTGTCCCAGTGTTCTCTTTTTGTGAGTGTGCATATTGGGGAACATGTTGCCGTTTTGTGTGTTACCTGTACTTGTTTCAGTATTTAAATATGCCAATGTAATCAAAGTTCTCATTACAATTACATTTTGAGTTTGTCGTTTTGGCTCTTTTTAAAAAATTGTGTACTTCACAATTGTTTTTAGTTGTTTTTTCATTTTAGGGACAAGGCTTATGCCGCTGTGTTTCTGTTTGTTTTTCTCAGTTTCAACAAATCTTAAGCAAACTTTTAAATTTCTCTGCTATATCTTAGACTTTCTGTGATTCTTACTAACGACAAAATCTTTTAAAAAGTATAAACAGTATATATAATCAGTATTGCCCCTAAAGTTCCAATGGCACATCTGCACTAAATCACCCTCGGTCAACATCAACATGTCTGAAAAGCCTATAGCATCCATCAGAGTTGATTGTGATGGTGGTCATGTCGGCTGATTTACCATTACAGGGTTTGTGAGTTAAAATAAGACCTGTGTGGAGAAAATTTGCATAACTTTGCACTATTATTGTAAAAATATATAATTTCATTTAAAAGGATTAAACAGGAAAAATCACTTGATTAGTAGCAGACTATCTTCACTTTCAGGTCAATACATATTTGGTATATTCGTGAGCATTTATGGTGCACGTGGGATTGACTTAAAATAAAACGCAGTGTACGTGATTCTAAAAATGAAAAAAACGTGACCCAAAGTACATTGTGTGGCTCACTGATGTATTATAATAGGTTTTGAACAGTTGTGGAGGTCTATTGTAAGGGAGCTAAGTATAGCAATATCATATCTATTTCTATATATATATCAACATATTATATCCTCTTTACAGGATTCATTGATTGGTTGTACTGATGTTTCTGTGGTATTTGTTGGTGATAACAAACAACTAAACACTTGTTGCCTTGTGATACTGGCATACACAGTGACCAACATGCGCTATTATATCCTAAAACTCAAAACAGCAAAGTTTGGGCATAAATGAAAGTAACTGAAATAGTATGCAGCTCCTTAAACATGTTTTATGCAGCAATCCTTGTGTATGCGTTAATCGGGGGCTTTTTTGGGAAAGTATGTTGCCACACAAATCCTGTTCCCTACTAAGAACCTGACACCAGAGCAGACTGAGGCGAGGGACGTTGTAAAAAATCTAAAAACAACTCCCTGCATGCTTATTTCTGCTCTTGTTTTCCTACAGCACACCAGTTTTTCATTTTGGGGAGGGATGGAGGGATGGAGCAAGGAGGGGAAGGCGGGATAGAGTGCGTAGCGCTGACAGTATTTATAGCCCGGTGTTCTGACCAAAATTATCAGTGTACCACAAAATAACTTCCTCTGGCCTCACCGCTAAATAACAGGAAGCCTTCAATTGTGCGTATTTATTAATTTTAACGCACATGTGTGCACTCAGACACACACTGTCGTGCACGCGTTGAAATGTACACGCACAAACACAAACAGCTCACATGAAAACATGCTCATGTGTAGGTACACACACACGCATATACACACACATATGTAGTGAGGGTTTGCTGTCTTTATAAATAGACCAGCTCCTGGAGCTCTGCAAAGTCGGCTGTGTAAACTTCCTCCACTTTCTGGAGTTGGTTTTTCTTTGTGCTCACAAACATACTTCTCTACCTCCCTCTCTCTCTATCTTTTCTCTCCGTCTTTCCCTGTCTGTTGCTCTTATGAACAGACAGAAGGCCACATGCAACCAAGTATGAGTGCACGTGGAAATACACACACATAAACATACACACACTCCAGAAGTCTGGTCTCCATTAGTGAGCCATTCAATAGGGTTTGGGCAGGGGGGTCAAAGGTGAGAGCGTGTTAATGGGTGACGTGGGGGGTCTTTTCTGCTTGGTTGACCATCATTGCCATGTGCACGCGCACACACACTCACTAAAACACACATACATGTATATTCTTGACATAAGACTAATTATATATAAATCCTTCTGCGACTTCTGTCTCTCTCTGTCCTGCTTGCTGTGTTTTGCCTTGGGGTCTGTAAATCACAGGTTGGATGTGTCAGTGCAATACAAAATACAATCGCAGATGCTGCACCTGGTAGACAAGTTAGTGAGCATGTACACATGTGCAGCTCAGTGTATATACATGTGAGAATATATGAGTGCAAGCATGCATACCATCTGGCGACGCTGCAATGGCTGAACTCATATGATCGTAGCTATTGAGTCATTTTAAAGTGCTGAGAATATTTTGTGTTTTCTGTGCCAAAAAAGTAGGTCTTGCCTAGCTAGGCTTCTTGCTACTACACAGAAAAATATTATACTCTTAAGTGAATTGTTATGATAGTTGTCAAAGTCAATATGGTCAAAGAGAAATGTGCTCTTAAGCAGAGATTGGAAAGCAAAAACAGTAACAATACGCACAATCATTGACTTCCTTTTAAAGCAGTAACCAGACTTACTCAAAGCAGCTGTCTGTTAGCTGCTGACTTTAATGATGAAGATTTTTTTCAGAAAAAATAGATTAAATTAAATATAGAAGTAGTTCCTTATCTCAAGCTACTTCTGCAGAATTTGTCCAGTATTCATCTGTTTAAATAGTCTGTGTTCCCAAAAATGTTGGGACTGCCTCAATTAGAGCTTTGTCTAAAATGGTGTTAGCTTCTAAACCAAACTTGTAAATCTGCCTCCTGGATTCCTTACCAGAATGGCTGAACCTGTTCCCAACTAGCTTTAAGACTGCTAGGGGTAAACTTCTCATAAAGAAATAAAACTTTGATATAAGGTCTCAGAGTGATTCTTGACCAGCCTTCAACCTTTCGTCCCTTTCCAAAATACTGGAAGAAGCTGTGTCTCTGCATCTTTTGGCTCACTGTAATCTTTTTTAAACGTTTAAATCTTCTTTCAGGTCTGTTACTCCACCAAAGCAGCACTTGCATTAGTGGTGAATGATCTCCTGCTTACTATGGACCAGATCTCATTGTAGCTCTTGATATCATAGATAGCTGCGTACCTTGTATACTAGACCTGACTGGAAAATCAATTTGGCATCTCTGGCCTGACTCTCTTGTGGTTTAAATCTACTTACCTGAAAGAACACAGCTTGTACCATGTAATAATACTACAAAACATTTTCTGATGTGAATTAGGGAGTACCTCAGGGCTTTGTTTTTGTTCCTCTGTTTCTCTCTCTTTAAATTTCACCTCAAGCCCAAACTATACACAGTCATGGAATTAATTTTCATTCATATGTTGATGATATTCAGCTGTAAGCGCCTTGTTTCATCCCAACTTGATTGTTGCGGTATGTTAGTATTAAACTTTTCAAATGATTCAGAATGCTGCAGCTGAAAATGTGGCTATAATACACCAGTTTTCCCTTCATTGACTCCATATCTGTCAAATCAGCCTTTAAGGTGCTTGTGATGGTTATTACATTGTAAATGGGCACACCCCTTTACTCTTGTCTGATCTTAAAGCTTACATTTTACCCCCTGCTCTCAGAATATAGTGCTCCTGCCTGTTTGGAATAACCTTCCTTCAGATATCGGACAGTCTGATTCTGCTGTGGCCTTCAAATCATCTTAATACCCATCTCCTCACCTTAACCTGAATCTGTATCATGATTCTTAAGGAGAATTGACTTCTCCTCTTCGCTCTTACTCCCTCTTGTGTGCCTGTTGTGTGCCTGTCTCTCCTGTCTAACCCTGACCCGATTCTCCATGCTTATAATCTATGTATAAATCTTGTCATCCTGTTTTTCCATTTTAAAACACTGTCCTATTCTACATCTATTGCATTTCTGTCTGTACTAGGAGAGTTATTCCTCCTCCTTTTTAACTCTTTTCAACACTTTAATCCGTTCAAAGGTTTTAAAAGAGTTTTACCGTATCCAAATCACTGACAAACGGTGACTTGCAGACTGTACAGATTTTAAGGAGCCTTGAGGCAAATTTGTGATTTGTAATATCGGGCATTATAAACAAAATTGACTTTATATGAACATAAAAACACAATCATTTCAACTGTATTATGTTTGATTGAAGTTCTTAGGCTTATTATTCAGCTAGCAATAACAGTTTTAGTGAGAACTTCCTCCTCATGTCACCAAGTGAATGAAAGAATGTAAACAATTTCACTTTGTAATAAAAGCACAACCTGGATTTAGTGACTGTCATCTCGTAGTGCTATTACAATTTGTAATGTCAAATCCTTTGCTTGGACATGAAATTTAGTTCCCACATCAGAGGTGTCTAAAGCAGAAGCAACAGAAGATGTTGACAGAAAGCAAAAATCCAAACTAGTTTAAGTATTCTTAACATGTAGTTACTCGAGGCTGAAGCATTTAGAGTGACCATCCACGCTGCCTTGTTTTATGTAAGCATTGTGAAGAGTCAAAATCCCATTCAGCTGGTGTAAGAGCCATTGAAAGTGCTTGTGAGTGTCTCTGCTCCCTCACCCAGGTGAGTGATTATCTGTGTATGTGCATGTGTGTATGTGTGTGTGTGTGTGTGTGTGTGTGTGTGTGTATAAGTGTGTGAGAAAGAGGAGTTGGCTGGGGTTGCATAACCACCATGTGCCTGGGTGCCTGGAGCCGGCAGCTCGTTAACCTGCCTTCCTTCCTGCTGTCACCTCAAACTAAATAAACACAGAGGCTATCTGCTGTGCATGCACATGTGCACACAGACACACACACATACGCACACACACACACATATGCATAAATACTCACGCTTATATTTGTATTCGTGCATGTGCACTTTTTCTTCTGTCTTTCTCTCTCTTGGACGAACTCATGAGCTGTGCATGTACGTCACCAGAGGCTCTTTGCTTTGAGGAGAAGGGATCATATATCACTTTCTGATCACACACACACATACACACACACACACACGCAACTTTGAGCTTTTATTTACCCTGTGGGGAGGATGTTACAGTTAGGATGGGATACAACATGTCATTGAGGAATCCCACGTCTCTGACAGTTGAAAACAAGCTGCAGGGTCTCTGCGGACTTTAACCTCTGCTTGATGTTTTTCAGCGGGTCTCTTATTGGCACCCAACTGAGGTTTGCAGATGTTGTGACAAGGCAACCGAGATGTTATGAAAATAAGACATGAAGTATTAGGCTGAGTAAAAATATAAATGTCGGTGCAAATTTGTAGCTGCTTGGAAAAAAACAGACCTGAAGTTACTGAAATAATTATAAAAGGATATGATCAGGGCTTTTTGTATATAGTTTGGTGCTGATCCAACATGGGTGTAATTATGTCAAGAGTAACCAATGATAGAAACATCCCCTCTGCCATTAAGCAGGTTTATGTCATTTTTTAAAGAGCTCTGTTTTCCTCATTTAAACTAGAATGTGGGGTCACCTTTCCTATATTATCGTATTTTTTTAATATCTGCTGTAGGTTTTTTAAAATGATGAGAAAAAAGAAGTGATGAGTTGAGCTTGCACCTTATCTGGTTTTTATTTTTTATTACTTCGACTCTGTCCTTAGGACTGTTTACTAACCAGTTGGGAAGCACGGGCATTTCATTCCACAAGCACAAAACATATCAAGCTATACATAACAAACCCGCATCAAGGACTCATGTTTGTTTCCACAAAGAATAAGTTAATTAACATACCAACCTTCTGTTTTTTTTTTTATTATTATTATTACTTGGAGCCAGTATTTCAACATTAAACTCACTGTGGCCTCCCAGTCTGAGGAGTTTTTACATTAGTTTCTTTCTTCTAAAGAATAACACCAAACATGGGGGAGGTTAACTGTGAAAGCATTAATAAACAGAGAAATAAATAATGTTTATTGCCAGCCAGACATCACAGTGGGTTTATGGCTGGACTGTAAACTAGAGGACCCGGCTAAGAATTTACATAATTACTTCCTGGTGTAAATTACTCACCCCCTCCCTCTCCTACTCTGTCTCTCTCTCCATTTCTCTCTTCTGGGTCATGTCATTACTCTCAATCATGATAGGCCTGGCATATTGTTTTGTTTGTAGAGCAAGTATAAACAGATATACAGATATATATATACAGATAATGACTTGAATTTAGCCATCACCATTTTGTATTTTGGAGCCAGAAATTACCATAAAGGATGGAGCTCCAGTATCTGTGTGACGTCCTACAGACAGCTTGCAGCTGCTGTCTCTCAAAGCAGCTAAATCATGCATAACTTTAAGTCTGAGTATAATTGAAAAGAGGTATTTGAAATTTAACTCCACCTCCAGTTGTCTTGAACAGGGAAAGTCTAAATAAACCAGGGTGTCATCATGTTTATTTCTGCCCTAAAGTTGATCATTTTAAAAAGAAGCTCTATGAGGATTGAGTCTCTTTTTGAGCCCGCTTCAAGTGGCCATTTGAGGAACTGCAGTTTTTGGCACCTTTGTGTCAGCTTATCAATTAGCCCTGGACGTTGCCACTAACTAAAAATTTTGTTTTTTCAGTTGTTAGACTTGATTTAAATGTCTTCACTAGATGCAAAATATACTTTTTTTCAAAAATTACATTTGTCGTTAACACATGCTTTACTAACAAATATGTTAAGGCTTTTAAAAACTGGGCTTAAAAAAAACTTTTTTGTGTGTGTGTTTTGTTTTTGTACATGGATGGTAAAATGAGAAACTTTTCAATGAAAGCCTTCGGCTGCGAGCTGCAGGGAGTGTTTTTTGTCTTCGGTCCAGTAATGAACTGTAAAGGTTCAGGGTTAGGTTAGGTTAGTGGAGAACAGGGAACATAAGGACAAATGGCTAAATTAAACGTTTCTCTCCTTTGAGTCAGACTCTTTGCTTGTCTGGTTTTTAGGTTTTGGGCTCAAGAAAAGAGGGATAGAGGGAGGACGTAAAGGACGACCTGGAAGGAAGAATGAAGGCCTACACATCGTCGGGCCTGTTGCTCTGATCACAAATGTCACTCACTGTGGTCATTTAAGAGTTTTTCCTCTTTTCTCCGTCTATCTTTCTGTCTCTTTCTCTCTCCTAACACTTTCTTCATTTCTCTCTCCTCTTTGCACTCTTTCCACCCCCCTCTGCCTCTCTCTTTCTCTGTCCATCTTTCCCACTGAGACGACAGCCATGTGCCTTTGAGGCCCTTAGAGATGAAACCACACATTGGAGCTGTAGCAGGGGGTAGAAGAAAAAGAAGAAGGCTCCAGAAAAAGCTCGGCCAGCGCTCCCGGCCAAGACACCAGCCAGAAACCAAACTGGATGTGGTGAAACTGTCAAATTACTTAAGGAAACTGCAGAAAAACCTCAGGAGGTGAAAAACAGAGAGGGAGAGGAGAGTTTTCCCCCCATTGTGTTGCAAAACAAGCAGAGCAATATGGTATTTGTAGAAGAATTCATGATTCTGAAAAGTTGTCAGTGTTGAGTCGAAGCCGTTAGATGCATGTTTTGTCTGTATCTAACCACATTTATTTTACATGGGTTTATTAGATTTTTTCAATGAAGTATTTACTTTATTTACATATTTATTGTTCAGATATTAATTAAATGCATTATTTTAATCAAATCCAGTTGGGAACCTTTGTTGCATCTAATGCTATGTTTGCTATTGAATGAAAGAATAAAACAATCCCCCCCCCCCCCCAAAAAAAAGCCATTTATGTAAATAAATGTCAAACACTATGGCCACATTACAAACACATCTGCTTTTAATCCTTCTTTTGGTTGCACTTAGCCGCACACAGCTTTTTTTAAAAGATGCCCCAAAAAGTTGAGACGTTTCATGTATCTTCCTTGAAAAAATTAGCTTTTTAAAATTTTATAGAAAAGCTACAGATGTTTCAAACCTGTGTAATTAGAGGAGTTTACCAATTATTTAGTAAAGAAAACCAGCGAGACCACATCCATTTTCAGAGCTGTTCCTAAAATTTATGCTTTTATAATACCAATTTGTTTTGCCAGTTATGTTTTGGAGGAAACATAATTAATACCTTGAATATGTTCAGCGGCAACATTTCTTTCAGTGTACTGCAGCAACTGCTAAGTTTTTGTACCACATGCAAGTTGCAGGGAGTAGCCCTGTGTGGATGGAGGGCGTACAAAGTGCAACCAAAGCGCACCAAATGTCCTTTTGGTCAAGTTTGGGGAAAGATCAGGGTTTCCGTTACTTGTCATTAAAGTAAACACATGCACTAGTTGCTATGAATGCAAAAAAACACAACCAAATGAAATAAAATGCTTTACAGTTATGTTCCGTAGGTACAAACATTTTGCAACTTGTTAAATACATTCCTTTGTTGGTAAGATGTTAATATTCAGGCAACATTATTTGTCTTTCAAAATGCATTTGCATTTTGCAATTTCATCGTACATTAATGTTAATTTAAAGATAAAAGGGTCCCCAAACTTTAGGTTTTATGATGCATGTGGCCATGATGCCATCAGTTTATTAATACTGATCATTGGTTCATTTTCACCTTCATAAAAAGAGAGAACATCTATCCCCTTTGCTGCTCCACTCAGCACTGAGTGGAAAAAACATGCAAAGTTCTCAGCATCGTCTGAAATATGCAACAGTGCATAAACCTTCAGAGACGGTAATGAAATAAAGAAGTTCTAAGTAGCATCAATTTCCCCTGAATTTGCTGCTTGTGGAGTTCAGACATAACAGGACGTCCCATAACTTCAGGACACACTCCTTCTCTGCTGCAGTTGCAGCTGGTTGGGGGTCTTTTTCCCTTTTCACGTTTTAATTTTTTTGATAAAAATTCACATGCAAGAAACCCGACACTGGTTTTTAGTGTATTCTGACATTTGCTTTGAAGTCTATTAGAGAGAAAAGCTTTTATTTTGACAACTGTGCCTCCTGAACTGATGCAGGACTCTGAATTCTAGAGGAAGATGTAACATGAAAACCTTGACACAAGGGATGAATCAGCTCTAGGCCTCAGTAGATCATTAGGCTGCTATAAATCACTGCTATATGTTTCAAATAAAGTGTTGCTGTTTGTGACTCGGTGTGTGTGTGTGTGTGTGTGTGTGTGTGTGTGTTTGTGTGTCTGCCCTTGCACCGTTCTCTGGCTCCACGGAGACTCCATGCCCAGCAGTTATAGACAGCAGACACGACTTTAACTTCCACTGCCTCCATCGCTCTTTCTCTCTCTCTCTTACACACACACACACGCATGCACCCACACACACACACACACACACACACACACACACACACGCACACACATCCTCCTCACTCCATAACAAACAGCAAGACTCTGGGCCCCCAAGGCTTCCTGTATCCTACACAGCCAGCAAATAAACACAATCACATTCATTTACCCCTACAGACACACACATGCACACACACACACACACAACCACACAAAAGCATTCATTCGTGCACAGCCGTGCAGCAAACATCCCCGCAGACCCACACAAAACTCACACACACACACACACACACACACACACACACAAGCACTCAGGCAAACATGCACACTTTGTGACTGAAAGAGGACTCAGACCAAATGGGTAACCACTGCTATTTCTTCCCTCATTAAGCAGCAATATTACGAGCTGACACTCTGAGAGGCCTGTGGGCTTGGACTCGGTGTCCTGAGGTTTCCACTGTTAAAGAGGGGGAACGTCTCCTTCTGTTACAGGAAGAGGGAAAAGAGGAATGAGAGGAGATAACCAGCGATTCCGCAAAGATTTAATGCCCATATATTAGAGGTTAAATCAAGGAAACTGTGTGTCCACAGAAGAGGATTAAGGTCACAGTGAAGTGGAAGAGTTTTCTTTTGGCATTTTCAGACTGTGCTTTTTTTTAAATTAGGCAGTAAAATTGCATAATTTATTTTTCCATTCTCAAAGTAGGAGCATTTTTGACATGAATTGAGCTTGATTTCTTGCAACTAATAACGTTAACTACCTTTAAAAAAGTAAATAGCCAACATTTTTTCAAGTTTCAAAAAAAAGCTAAGTTTTGCATTTCCCCTTGCTTTCTTTCATCATGCTCATCCAAGTTAATAGCTTTAAAGTATCATTTTTAGCATACAAAAAAACAACAGTAATATTAATCTGCACATTTTAGTTGAAAGTTGAAACTTTTTGCCTCAATATTCTAATTCAAACTAGAATACTGAGCAGAAGTTTAGAGCTGTAACAATCAGGAGGCGCAGATTTAATTGATCAGTCTGCTTAACATCAACCTCGAGGTTTCTGGGTAACTGTAGCTCATGTAGGTCTGCAAACAACATGCACAAACCAAACAAACAAACAAAAAAACGACTGCGGGGGGGGGGGGGGGGGGGGGGGGGGGGGGGGGGGGGGGGGGGGGGGGGGGGGGGGGGGGGGGGGGGGGGGG
>JAQNCA010000006.1:15846410-15859450 GCA_029783725.1 Acanthurus tractus | reverse complement strand
TGCGTTATCGTAACCTAACCCCTCTTCTCAGTTCGACACATATATTGATGATCTAAACCCACCCCCCCACCACCCCCACACACCCACACACCCACACACACACACACACACACACACACACTGCACACACACAGACACGCACGCACACACTCATACACACTAGGTCACACGTGTCCTAACTGGAACAAAGTCCCATCAAGCCTGAGGGCCTGAGGGCCACTGACACACTTTAAAAGAATAAAATGACCCCTGTAATACCCTGTGCTTTTTTTCTCTCTCTCTTTCTGTCTCTTTAAATATCTTTTAGTATATGCACATTAAATCAGAGTACTATTCTGAGTTGCTAATAAAGATAATTAGTTGCTTTTTTTCTCGGACAATTGTCAAATACTGTCATACTTGGATTTAAGAAAGTCAGCATGTGTAAGAGATTACCATCACAACAAAAATACTCCTTTATAACAACATTTGATGTGTGTATGTGCTGGGTGTGACGACCTTATTCTTGATGTTGTACGATAATGCTGCAAATGAAGCATAAAGCACAAACATGCAGCAACAACAGACTGGCGTGCTAGCTTTCACACGCACATACTGCTTAGTAAACAAAAAATCTTAGAAATTAATTTGAAAAACTTTCAATTATTAATGCTCATTGAATTGTCTCCTGTGGTAAACCCAATACTTCTTGTAGCATAGCAGGCCAAACCTCAGCACAAATAATTATTTGCATGCACAGTTTCTGACCCGGGACTGGTTCCTCAGTGAATACAGGCTGCCATAATACTAGCCGATAATAAATGGTTTCTTCTTCACCTGCCTGTGCTGAGGCTTCCTGTGTTGATGATATGTATGCAGACTGGTGGGGTGGAGATGACAATGTAGGTGTGGAGGAAGTCAAATGCAGGTGTTTGTGTGTGTGTGTGTGTGGGTGTGTGTGTGCGCAGTCCCAGGTGGGTGCTGACAGACCGGCAGGTAAACAGGCAGGTTGGTCTCTGATCTCACCTGTTGGAGCAGACACTGCAGCGCCTGCAGGGCTTCTGCAACGGAAACATGTTCTCAATGTGATGCTGGAAGATCTGCTCTTCACTTTTTTTGTCTTTCTGTCTAATTTTTTTTACTTTCTTGCTGTTTCTTCTCTCTCTTTCTCACACGCTGCGTGTGATTCAGTTGTTCAACGCTCCTCTCCCAGGTGCACTAGGGTAAACACCCAGGAAACGAGCATGTAGAGGGGAAGGAGGGGAAGGGCACAAGGGGAGGAAGAACGCCTCAGGGTAATAGCAGCACAGGTGGGCTGGGGGGAGGGGGTGACGACAGTGTGTGTGTGCACGCGCATGTGGGTGTGTGTGTGTATGTGTGTGTGTGCACGTGCGTGCTACAGCTTCATAAGGAGGCGCTTTGGAGAGAAAGGAATGTTACACATCCAGATTATAACAGACCACCCCTATAAACTGGAAGGAAGTCAGTTTAACCTGTGAGTCAAACACACACACCCAAACAAAACACAGCAGGCAACCAGTTTAAGCTCTGATATTAAGTGACCATCTGAATGGTTCATGTCTTATATTACACTGTCCAGAGGAAGTCAGGGGATCATTTCCTGTTACTTATGTAATATTTTTTTTTCAGCTTGAGGTCAAGCTGCTTTATTTGGCCTTCGCTGCCCTACAAGTGTTTTATAGAGAGCGATCTATTCAGACACAGGAAGGGGGACCTCAGGAAGTTGAGGTGTTGATGTAAAACAACTAAAGCCTGTAAATGTTCTTTAACAGAATGATTAATGGTTGAGGTAATAAGCATCTCGTACGGAGTAGATGTAAGACTCTTTTAAGTAGTTACAGAAAGTGATTAAATACTGTTTAAGATGGATTTTTGTTTGATTTCTGCCCTAAAATTAAGAAAACAGTTTTCCTCTGCATGTTGGAAAATTAACTTAATGGATATTTGGTTGTAAGTCAAGCTAAAAAAGGGGGGTTTACTTTGACAAGGAGACTGTATGTTTATATATATGTGTGTGTGTATGTGAGTGTTTGTGAGTGTGTGTGTGTGTGAGAGTGTTTGCACAACTTTCTTAAAAAAACTACTCACAAAATTAAGGACACAACAGCCAGATATATTTAACAATATATATTTCCATTGTCAATGTACATTCCATTTCGACATAAGCTTTCTTCACAAACAAAAAGTTGGCATCTAAATAAATACTATATAAAATAGAACTTCAAAATAAATATATCTATAAAGGGAACCTTTTATATGAGAGATTTTTTTTCTTTTTGTTATATCTAAACAAAAAAAAAAAAACAAAAGCACAGATCTCGTTCTTAATCCCCAACATTGACATTGCAAAGGCATAAAGGAATGGAGTAGCATCATCCAGCTGTATGAGACTTTTTCCTCTTGCTTGGGTTAAAAACAAAAAATAGTGCCCGCAAATGAGTGATAAAAAAAGGGGGGTATGGGTGTGTAAAAGTCACAGCACTGTAGCAAAGGACAAAAAAAAAGAAAGAAAAGAATCAAAAGGTTTTAAATTGTTGATTTGTTGTTGTTGGCGACTATTCTACAACTTGAACAGGCCAGCAAGCACATATAAAAGTATAAAGCTAATGTGAAGTGAAGAACATTACTCTCGCAGGGACAGTGCTCAGAAGTGAGAGGAAAAAGAAAGGCAGCGACTGTTGAAAAAATAGGTCCTCTGGTTTTAAAAGATGGCACAGAACACAACTCGAGAGAAAAACAAGAGACGGAGAGGACGAGAAAGGGAGAGAAAGAGAGACAGACTTGTCTTTCTCTCCCGTCTCTGTGGTATGACAAGTTTATGTACAGCAGCTGTGTTTGTCAATCAAGGCCAGGGGTGTTGGTTGGACAATTTCTCAGGGCGAGAGGAGGGAAGAGGGAAGAGAGGAAGGGGGAAAAAAAGAGGCAAGAAAAGAAGGGGGGAGAGAGCTGAGACACTGAGCAGCAACAGCAGGAAATGGGTTGATCCAGATAGGGGTAGATTGTGTTCCCTGTGTGGATTCAATGAGTCTACAGTCTTTAGGACTCAGAGAGGAACTGGGGAATTAGCTTAGCCTCTCGACTGCTAATGAGCCATGGATAGCATAAACAGCAGGCTTTTTCTTTCTTCTTCTTCTTTTTTTTTTTTTATTGCCGGGCACACCTTTCTAAATCAAGTGCTTGTGATAGAAAGACCTGTCATTTTTGTTACCCCTTCCCGAACCTTCCTCTCGCCACCCTCCCTCTTTTCTTTTTTTCCCTCACAACCTCAAAAACATCTTACCCTCAAAATATATATCTAATATATTCTCTATATATTTTGTACTGAATTGTAGTTATAATGTACCATGCAATCTTTCAAGGACATTTAAAAGTCTCTTCTAAAGAACACAAATGTTGTGAAACTATTTACAGCAAATAACATTTCACCTGCATAGCTCTATTACTAAATATATTGTCAAAACATTTGTGATTTTTGTCGCCCACCAACAGGTACCAGGCCTTTGCCCAGTCACACAATCATTCTTCAGTTTTGGCACCTTTCTTTCGGACTGAATTGCTAGGTTTTGAAAATATTGCCTCATACATTCAAGACTAAGGACAGTGTGTTTTTTTTTCCTTTCCTTTTTTTTTTCCTGTGTGATATCAGCTTTGTGCAACAAGACAAACACAGGTATGAGCAAAGTTAGGCACCCTAATGGAAGTTAAGGGTCCGACATGAAAGAGAGGTTCGTGTTATGAAGCAACAAAGACAGTATGCCTTTATGCCAAACAGAAAAGGCCATTTGTATTAAAGGGCAGCATGCCTTTAAGAACCAACTGCCGTAAACTCCATTTGGCAAGAGTGTATAACAACTGTGATCACTCAAAACAGCAAAAAACAAGCTACTGTATGCTAGCTTCCTTTGGCAAAGTCCTTAGAACATCATGCAAGCCACAAAAATAGACTAACTAACGCAGGTATGCAGCATAATGATTAGAATTTAATGAAGACACTGTGTGTACAGGGGGGCTGGGGTGTGTGGACTAGGTGTAGTGCACACAAAGTAATGTGAGATAGCTGAGGTGGTTAATACTGTGCTTTAGTACATCCTTTAAGGGGTTTGCGTCTTCCTAAAAAGGTTGTGCAAGTGGCAGGTTTGATTTTGACAAAGGCTCACTAGATAACAAACACAACAACGACTTTGTTATGCCTTCTCCCTCTCTCTTCACTCTCTATCACTTGCATCTCCTCCCCCCTCTGGAAACATTATTTTCTGGCCAGTTTGTCTCTCACTTAGCTTACTTGTTTTAAATTATTCACTATTGCCTTTTAGCCCCTAAATGTTTCTTTGCCTTTTTGTGCAAAGAGGAAGTAGACCAGGCTCTTAGGCAGTTTAGAAATCAACATGCTGTAGGCCAAGTTCTAGAGAGGATTACTGTAACAGTCCCTGAGAAGGTTGGGTGTACTTTTTTTTTTTTTTTTTTTACACATTTCTCTACGACACATCGACTTCTAGCATGGTGGGTAACCATTAGACTAGAGCATGCAGGTCATGACATGCATTACCTCTGAGGTGATCGGTGAACAGCATTCAAATTCTTTTAAGAATGTCTGGGCTTCACCCCCCCAAAAAATAGGAAACACACTGTAAAGTGATTATCTCTCTCTCTCTCTCTCTCTCTCTTTCACGTGCCTCTGAAAACTGCTTATGCACAATACAGAGTGAAAATTGCAGGAAATTACTATTATTTTATAGTCTCAAAAGGTTTGTCTTTTACAGCTTCTCCGTGGAGATAAAACTTTGAGATAAAGTGTTAAAGTGTTAGCATTACCGGGCTAGCATCTTTAAGCTAAAAAGAGGAGAATAGCAACACTGAAAGATGGTGATCATCATAATAGTGGAGAGAGTGAGTGAGTAAGTGGTGGTTTCACTCTAGCAGCGGCCTATCATAAAACCACCGTATAGATAATCACTTGTTTTCGTGTTTGTTCAGACATAGGGACACTCAGCTGTGCTTTTGGGGGTGGGAGCAGGGGGTATGCAGATATTTACCTAGATAACTTTTATGTTATCTGAGGTTCAGCAACCAGCTTCTGGTTAGTTACTATTAGAAAATTAGCTATCAAATACAGAGCAGCAGAGAGGTACAACGACTTTGTGCCTTCAGCCATCTTTGCAAAACAACGCAAACACACCGACAATCCAGTCTCTTTGTCTTGTCACACTCTAACAAAAAAAAAAAAACACATCTCAGGGGGGCTGTTAGCTTTTCTGGCTAGCCAAGTCTCTTAGATTTGGCCCCTTTTGATCATCCACCCTATCAAACATAGGTCAAGAAGCCATTTAAGTACCTTTGTTTTACATAAGTCATCTTCCAGCAGATTAATGGGGTAGTTTAAGGGGTCGGTGTTGGATTGTACTATCCATAGTGAGCAAGCAAGTACTGTGTGGTCCTGTTCATGTTTAAGCAAGGCTACTGCCAGCCAATTTGATCCAGTATCATGACCCCTGCTGCTGCTTCTCTAGCGTCCCAACTTTTGCTTCCATGCCTCCGTTTTTACATGCAGGGGTGCCCATGATGCCCTGTGAGTTCTTGCAGCGGCAGCCGGGCCTGCTAACATTGTCGTAACACTTCTGTCCCAGTTTGGCCAGGCCTGTAGCTGGCAGATAGCAGACCAGGCAAGGCAGGACAAAGGAAAGGGCAGCCATGAAGGACCAACGCGCGCAGCAGTTGGCCTGAGAGCACGAGCAGGGCTTGTCGGCGCAGGAGCCCTCATCGTCCTCATCCTCGGTGCAGTGGTAGAAGATTGCTTTGACCAGGCACATGCAGGTGGCTGTATCCACCAGGCTCTGAGCAGAGCACAGGCACTCCTGGTTGCAAACCCAGCAAGAGGGTAGGGTTCGGGGGAGCGTACACTCTGTGCATCGGCACTTCCCGCAGTGCTCGCAGAGAAGGAGGTGCTTCTTCTCGGCTGGGGAGGAAGGGATCAGCGCCAACCCCTGCTGGCCTCCGGTGGTGCACATACCTCCAGTGGGCATCTTTGCAGACTTGAGGTCCAGCGATTTTGAGGAGGAGGAGCAGGAGGAAGCAGAGGAGGAGGAGGTGAGGACTTTCGATTCAGGGGAAGTGAAGCAGCCTGGAGTTCGGGTAATAATTGTGTTGACAGGGCCCTGGTTGGGGTGCAGGTTTGGGTGGTGGTCCACTGTTGGGGTGGGCGCAGCATGATCCAGCAGCCTCTGATCAGAGGAGGTGCTGCTGCTGCTACTGATAGAGCTAGGCCTCCCGCTGAAGGAAATCCAAGGGTGGGTGGTGGTGTCCTGGTGAGGGTGGGACTCGCACCTGCCTTGCTGGTGGTGCTGGTGTTGGTGATTGTGATGATGGTTGTGGTTCGCCCCCAGGAAGGCTTCTTGATTCTGACCAAGCCAGGTGATTCTACGGTTCACAGACTTCTGGCTCGGGGGCTGCTGGGAGATGACTGCGGGGCTGTCAATGTAGTCGTTCTCCACATGCGAGGACTTTATCTGGTCGATGGGGTAGATGGTGAGAGGGTGCTGCAGGCGGCCGTAGGGCACTCGACTGTCCAGCAAGGGCTGGGATATAAGGGAGGAGGAAACTCCGGGGATGTGGTGGGGAACCCTGGACTCCATGTGTAGGCTGTTGCCTCGCACGTCTTCACTCTAAAACAGCATTTAGCAAAACTGCAAAGACAGATACAGAGACGACGGTTAAAATCGGCTACTGGTATTAAAGTTTTTTCTCTTAAGACCTTATCACTGACCTCAAAGAAAGCACACAACTCAAGACAAATGAGGAGAAAAATTACTGTGATAATTTCACATAAAGTTAATACATGAGAAAAGTGAAAATGAAAAAATGAAACCTGGTGTAGCTTCATGGTGGAACATGTCACACTGTCTGCTTTTACCAAAACACTTGAAGTGATGTGAGAATATATCTTTTTCCAATTATTCAGCCTTGTATAGTCACACAGTGTTGAAGGTTCAGGTTGTAAGATGCAGTTTTTCTTGTGTGGTATAACTTTCTGCTGCTTTTGTGTTCCTGCTGATGACTAATGATGACTTTATCTCACAATTTAACTACATAAGCTACTTTTCCTTCATGATTAAAACTTTCAGATTCCAAATCAACACCCCAGACGGCATGAAAACCTGAAATATATTATGAGTAATTCACATCACCCAAGACAACTTTCAAATCTTAAAAACCAAAGCGCTCCTGTCTCTCAGGCCGGATCTCTGCAATAATCTGAATGTAGAGTTTCCAAATGATCTTGATCTTTAGACTGAATACCAACAGGGTTTCAAACCTCCTCTATTCTAACTTTGACATTAGAACAATGGAAGTTGGGCTCTCATAGCCTTCCTTCCAGAGAGTGGGGAGCACCAGAGAGCAGGGTTTGCATGCAAAAGACTCAAAGATGCAAAACAAGGCAGAGCAAAGAGAAGAAAAGGTTGCCTGAAAAGGGACTTCAGCAAAGCCAAACTGAATACAAGAGGCAAAGAAAATTAGTTCTCCATATAAAATCACCCAGTAATATCACAGCTATTAGGCTAACTTAAACCTAGAAAAACTTTTTCTTTCCCCTGAGCTAACAGTTGAAGCAGGGAGACACACTAATCTCGAGATTTGTGAATGGATCCGATTTTCTGAACTGCATGTTTTTTATGAATGAAGGCTGCTGGCTTCACTCGGTGTTACAAGCACGAATCAATGCGCTCCAGTCATGATGAGCGTGAATAAAATCGGTTTTTATCCATTTCTGCGCTGGAGCGCTGGAGGGTCGGTGAATATCTTACCTATGTCATATTTACAGAAAAGAAAAGGATGATTGAAGACAAACGGCGCAACATCTTCACTGACCCACATCTGCGGTGTTCAGTTATCTTATTACAAAATACCCCACAAATAAGCCTCAGTCAGACCATAAGAGGCAATATCATACTCTATCGAGACAAGCTGAATTTCCATATAACTCAGAGACGTATTGGGGATTATTGGGCCAGTCTACCGCTGATTGGGGTTTATTTTTTAAAAGCGTGTCATTGGTCGCCTTTGCTTTTGCTTGACCGTCGGCTCGTGTTATTTTTCCCTTTCCTCAGATTTGCAAAAGCCTGGTTGAGAAACCTGTTGCGACATTGCTGGCACCGACACAAGCGCTTGTGATCGTCAAATCTAGACCATTATGAGCTTCAAGCCGGAACAGTGCGTGTGAGAGCGCGTGCGTGCTTGTGTGCGTGTATTTTTTTGAGTGCATGTGTGTGTGTGTGCGTGTGCGTGCGTCCCTCCCTTCAATATGTGAATGGACTGAGTCATAAAAACCGGAGGCGGCCGCTCGGCATACTCAAATAGCATGTTTATATAGGCATTGTAACCACGTATTCAACACCTCACATTTAACATCCATAAACGACAAAAGTATTGCATTGATACAGACGTTGGTACACTGTGTGCCTCCAGACAGACAGCTGGGAGGTAGTTCTAATCGGCGGCAGTTAAATGCGTATTTTGATGCGTAAACGTGAACCTTATCGCTCGAAGCAATCAAAAGTAGACGATTTGATGAAATTTTAGACATTTTCATGGAAGTTGGTCGGATGACAGGGGGAATAAAAAAAAAAAAGCTCATGGTAAAAACACCTGACACATTCGACATGGTGCGCCAACCAGGCGGTCGTTGCAGAGCGAGATTGAGACACCGAGCCGAACCACCCCAGATGGACTCCAGCATGTGAAAGCTCAAAAAACTGACGGGGATTTGGACAGAGGTGGAAATTGAGATAATTTCCCACGCTATTTATCTCAATAGTGGTCATAAAAATACACATTAACAGCAACGCGATTCGTGTTGAAATGCGTTATCTGTCGAAAAGCGGCGTTCCGAACAAGTTACGTTAGAAAATACGACACTGTTCACGCTCTCTCTGCACTAAACCTTGCTTTAGTACGAAAGGGTACGAAAACGGTGGTTAAATATTGACTCGAAGCGCAAACACGGGCAGGGGAAACAGCTTGTTGCAATGTCGAGTTTGCAAGAACGTTTTCATGCCAGCGATCCAGTGCCTTGAGAGGTGAGGTGAAACGCACGTATAAGAGCAGAGGGACTGGATAGTCGGTTCGTGCAGCAACAAGCTCACAAGTCACAGACATTATACGATAATAAAAAAAGCAATGGTGATCACTTACTGTGGTTTCAAGATAAAATTCTCATCTCCTCGATGCGCACGACGTTTGCGCGCAGGATATAGTCCAGTCCGAGCAAGTAAGTAGCTCCACAAATGTTGAGCAAAGGTAAGTCCAAGTGTTAGGAAATAATATGAGCAATAAAGGCAAACGGAGAACGAGTCTCCTGCACTATTCTCCACTCGCTGGTGCGTAAAGGCGACTGCGGTTGTGGACGCAGAGCTTTGGATATGATGTTGCAACCACCGAGGGGGAGGGAAGTGAGTTTTTATGAATGGGAGGGTAGAGGAAAGGAGAGGGACGGCACTGCGCAGATGCCTCGGCTTTTTTTTTCTCTTTTTTGTGAATGGGAGGGCAGAGCGACTCAGGAGGGCTGAAATGCGGAGGTTACATTTTTATGAATGGGGAGGACTCCGAATGACATTGCGCAGGCGCGATGCCGAGATTTTTATGAATGGGAAGAAATGGCGAATGAGGCGTGTGTGTGTATGAGAGAGAGAAAGGGGGTGAAGGAAAGAGGAGGTGGGGGCTTTTTTTTTTGGTCACAAGGGCAATGTCAGGGCTGATTTACATACAGAGTCGACTCATCGGCTGTGGTGCCACTCTTGCTTTATTTTAGCCTGTTAATTTATTTATCTATGCAGCTCGCGCTTCCTGCTACATGTTAACGTGATTATGGTGGTATTATGTAATAGATGAGACGGAGATGTGAGTGGGCCATATCTGCAATGAATTACTTTCCATTTTCATTGCAGGAAAATCTGATCTCTAATAGTCTTCTGATTCATGTAAATAAGTGCCAAAATGTTCAGTGAATATATGAAGATGCTGGAATGGCTTAAATTTAAACAAACATACACATCCTTTATAAGCCATAAATATGTTGGAACATGATACCAGTGGCTTTTATTAATTTAGGTATATATAGCATGGATTTTTTAAAGCCCAAATAACTGCAACTTCGACGGTGATATGAAGATGGACGAGAATACTAAGATCACATGCCTGAGCTCGATTAGGCTAAATAATGGCCGCTCCCTCTGTGTTCTTGTTCCATCTAAAGTCGTTTATTGCGAACAAGGACGTGCCCTTCCTTCCTCTGCAACAATGTGAGGTATGACTACAGCTTCTTTGGTGATGTAAAAAAAAAAAACGGGAGGAGGCGAGCGAGGGGGGGGGGAAGAGGAGAAGGGTGGTGGTGGTGGTGTTGGGGTGGGGGTTGGGGGGGTTATAACGCCTACTCTGAAACGCAAACCAGCATGAGGGCAGGCAGGATTCACAAAAGGACAGGATGTTGTTGATTTGTACCGAAACCACACGGAGGAAATGAGTGTGAATTTCCTTTCTCTCTGACATCCCAGTGTGTGTGTGTGTGTGTGTGTGTGTGCGTGCGTGTGTGTGTGTTTGTATGTATGTGTGTTTCCTTGCAATCCCCCCACCCTCGCCACCGCCCTTGCCTCCCTCCCCTCCCTCAGCCAGGGGCTTTTAACCAGTCAAAGGTTAACAGTTGCCCCATTATCCGTTTGCACACATCACTATGGCAACTACTACACCTCCAAATTGGGATTATTGTTTTGAAGAAAGTGAGTGAGAGAGAGGAAGAGATAAGGAAGAATTTCATTGATTGGTATTGACCTAAGGAGCGATTACTGTCAAATATACCACCAATGTCAGTAAAGCATATGAGAATAATCCAATTACATCAACTGAAATTAAAACAGTTACTTTTTATTAATGACAAATTTAAAAGTTCTTGTAATATTTTCACAGTCATGTCCAATATTTACTCAATAGTACATACATGTTGCATAAAATCATTTTTTAGGAAGTGTATTCAGACTTTCTAATTTTTTGTACTAGCATAAAATGTTATTATATTGTATGTGCTGATTTATACCTTGATTTAAAACATAATAGATAACATTTTGTATATTAAAGCAGATAAATAATAATCTACCGATATATCAATAGTAAAATTTTAAGTACTTTAACAGTTAATAAATATTTAACAAATATTTATTAATGCAGCCCTTTTACAAAGTACAAATAGGGTCTAGTGAAGATCAGTCAGGTTATTGTAACATCACACATGCAGTCAACCACCGGCTGTCTTGTAATAAAAAATTAAACTCAGAAGTGCAGGCTAGTGTTTTTGAATCGTGTTATTCAAGTGTCTGCTATGGAGTTTACAAAACAGCTTTGCAAAAGCAAGATCATGCCTTGCAGACCTGATAGGACTTTTGTTTTATGTTCTGTTAGCTTGTTTTTCTTCTGGTAGGATGTATCTCAAATAATGCATTTTAAAACTTTACTTTAAAGAAAGTAAGTTTTAATAATATATCATAAAATATATAAATCTTACATGGCAGCCTCTATATCCCGTTTTCCACATCTTTATCTCTCTCCCTCTCTCTCAAACATACATACACACACATTGGGAGATGCACAAAGACATACTATACTTGCAGATTTTTGTCCGCAGCTGCGTGGCTTGCAGGCATGGCCTACATGAAGTGCTTGTTGAATTGTAGATTTCTTGTCGGTGTGATCATCCAGGCATACATGCACGGAAGGGGAGGCCTAGATTTCTCTCCAGAGTCTTCCCTCCCAGCCTTCCTTCCTGCCACATCTGCTGGCTACTGCTGTGAGCTTGGGATTCTAATGGACAGCCCCATCTGCTCCGGAGAAAATTTCACATAGACTATGTCATGAAAAAAGGATTTTTTTCCCCAGTCATTGTGCAAACCCTTCCAAACCTTCATTATTTTTGTGCTTGCTTTTATTTTATTGAAATTTTACTTTGCAAATATCAAGTTTAACTATTATCCCCAGCTCAGAATGTTTATATCTAGGCTGATCCAGACATGTCTGTCTAAATCAAATTACAATATAAATAGCCTTTTTGTTGATCAATTAGACCTATCAATTGATGTACTTCACTAATCTATTGGTGCTTGTATTGTATTTCCCAGCTGTGCTTGAGACAGAATAACTGCAATCGTTCGCTGTGTGTGTATTTGTGTGTCTGTGTGTGTGAGACCAGAGTGATAGGTGACAGTGCTTAAATGCAAATCCCAGTTTACATCAAAAGCTTCCTGTTGTAGGTAACCCATCATTTACTTTGTCCCCCTCTTGACACTTCACAATACGCATCTCTCACCAATTAACAAATGTGAGGGGCTCAGTGTCTTCAAAGTGCCCTTCACACCAGGCCACCACAACTTTCCTGACAGACATGAAATGAAATCCTATGACAAAAACTGAGAGACCAAGATGACAAAAAAAACTGTCAGCAAAAAGCTTCTAAACAAAGAGGCAGTTTTAATACTTCTAATTTAACACAAACATTTCATTAAACTGTAGTTTTTAGTAGAATATGCTGGGAAAAAAGCCATTTTTAAAGTTAGAGTTCATGGCCTCAACACGTCTCCAAGCTAAAAGCAGGAGATAATAGGTTCAAACAGCTAGCTTATTAAAATAGGGCACTAAAAGCTCAAGATAAATGATTGAAACTAAATAATAAGAGGCTAAAATAGTTAGCGAGCTAAATTATTTGTTAATGAATATGTGCTTGAAGTGGATATTTTTTAAATTGATAGTTGAAAAGATCTGCTAGAAGTGTCGATTACTGCTTTGGATAGCTATGAGAATGGATTATTGGATAGTCTTTAAATTTGGGCACAAAAAGCTAGAAGTCATAGATAAACAGTTTAAAAGTTTGACTAAATGTTAAGGACAAACGGTTAAAACAGTAGGCGTAAAGTGATAAATATTGTAGGTCAACCTCGAGCGTCGGCCCCTTCTAAGTTACAGCAGTACAAGTGCAAACTTGAGCCAACATATATTGACAATTTAAT
>JAQNCA010000006.1:15820271-15842091 GCA_029783725.1 Acanthurus tractus | reverse complement strand
TAGGCGGAACCAATCATGGAGGGCAAACAGACAAACTCATCACTGTGCTGACACATACACAACATATACATACACATGTACGCACACACATGCACATGCACACACATGCACACGCACATGTGCAGATCTATCTCTGGTATCCTTGTGCCAAGCGTATGCAAGTGGTCATGTGCATAAATAGCAGAGAAAAACCAATATGGGGCAAATGCTTCTTACCAGGCGGCCGCAAAACATACACATCACTTATATTAAAACTCATGAATGTGCCAAACTAAGCAGACAGACACACGGCAGCAGAGTTTTGACTTTCAAATTCAGTTGAAATGCTAATGATCCATGTCCCAGTGAATGTTAATAGGGTACATCAAAGACAAAAGAGGACAGAAACAAAAACAGCATGTGTGGGCTAAAGATTACACGTTTGGAACAAAGTCTGACACTGACATATAAAATTTCCACTTCAAATATCCACTTGAATTACAGGAGAGGAAAATATTACCAAAATCTCTGGTGCTAATACCATAGTTTTGTCATTTGGTTTTGTAAAATGAGAATCAACCGGCTGTAGAAGTTAATTCAGAGTCTGCCGTGTTTTATATTTATAGTTACTTTTCAAATTTGGTTATATGTTTAATTTTCTAATATATATGAATTCTTAGTGGTGTTTTTTATAAATCCACCACTTCTTGCCATGTATATTCAGCTAAATTTGCTCATGGACTTACAATAATAAAAGCATAATAAAATGCATGCTAATGCTTTTGAGAATAACACTGAAACATTTTTGCTGTTGCTTTAATATGCAAACTTCATTTTACTTATCAAATTTTCACTTAGTTTTTAGGTTGATATTTTAATTTTTAAAAGTTAATCACATTTTTTAAAGCCACTACATGTTTCATATGGTATCAGTTGGTAAAGTAACAAAAAAATTGCTATGAAATAAATCAAGAGTAGAAAGAACCATTGATTTTCGAAACTATTTTTAGTATATGCAGTTGTACGCATGTGTGGATATGTGTGTGCGCATGTGTGTGTGTGTGTGTGTTGATCCCTGGGGTGCCTCGGATGATATGTGCTCTCAGCGACACTTGGAATGCCCAGAATGTGAGAAGTAGAGAGGAGAAGCGAGGTCCTTTGTGGCCACGCCCCTGACGGCAGGTCACGCTTCAGTGATTGGTTGGTCCCCAGAGGTCGGAGTGCAGTCGGGGTCCTGTCACTCCTCTGAAGAAAGGTCGTAGGTCAACTTCCACCGGAGCTCTCCTTTCCTCCCCTCCGCCCGGCGGGGTTCTTCCAGCTTAGATGAGAGCCAAGACGTCAAAACTGAACCTTTTGTTTTTCAAGTTTTTTTTTTGAGCCTTACTGTTAATATCAACCAAACCGTCTCAACTTTATGTCTGCAGTCTGTAAAATTATAATACAAACTCGTGATTGAAAAATTTTAAGCTATAAATATCACAACGTGGGTCTATTTTAAAGCATTGAAACTATAATCTTAATATCGAGTCATTTAAACCCAGGCTCTTCCTGCCCACATATTTCAGTTTCTACCCTAATTAAATAATCAAATTATTCTGTGTTCAGTACATCTGTCCAATTTTAGAAGTTTGAGTAATTCATCCCTTTCCAAATGGGTGTAGAAGGTGTAAATGTAGCTGTTTTGCTGTGGAAGAAAGGTTAAATATTATTATGTGACTACAGTTTTAAGCGGTGAGGGGTTAAGGATGTCTGTCACTTGAGACAGACATTTAACAGAGAACTAAAATGTAAAAACCTGATTTTCAGGTTTATTTGTGAGCAAAAACTTAGTCTGATAAGACATAATAATGGGGATTGCTCTTTATTCTTTTGGTTTAATATGAAAATCAGTTAATAGAGTCTTGAAAACTGCCTCACAACCTATTATGGTGATCAAATTACCTTTTCTTTAAGTTACATTATAATTTAAATGAGAACTCTTTAAGACAAGGAAACAACTGCCTAAAAAGTCATCTTATATTTCAGTAAAACATGGTGTTTGTCCCAAGAAGCCTGTTAGAAAGAAAGAAATCATATTCAGAAAAAGAGAGACATTAAGCACCATAATGTTTTTCAAAGTCGAATTTAGAAGCCAGCCTGTCTCAGAGCCAGATAACACATTGGTGAAATCCACACCCAATCCACAATATGTTTCCTATTTTTAGACTGTCTGTGAACCAAATGTTTTCATTTTTTTTCCCAACTTTTTGCATTTTCTCTGCTGTCAATGGGATTGAAAAAAGGGTGAGAAATAATCACTCTGTCACGTGAAGCAGACACAAATAAAGAGCAACAGTATATCAGGCAAGTTACTGGCGACCCAGAAGTTGTGTTGGCATCAGCAGGATTCAGCTTCAGCTCACAGACACACTGGTGACAAGCTCAAATAAAGCCTTCAGAGGAAGGAAGGGAGGACGAGAGGAGAGGGAAGGAGGAGAGACGAGGGGATCAGATGAGTGGCAAAAAGGAGATGAAGGAGCAGAGGAAGGATAGATGAAGGCAGTGAGGAGATCAAAGAAAAAGAGAAAGGAGATGAGAGGAGTGTTGAGGATGAAGAAGAAGAGCAGAGGAAAGAAAAAAGACAGGAGGAGGAGGGGAGACGGGAAAGGATGGATGTGGGATAGCAACTTCCTGTGAGCCATCAGTCTGGACAGGAACACAGGGAGCAAAAAAAAGAAAAGTGGGTGGCAGACGAAGGAAAAATGTGTTTTGTCTCTGGGAAATACTCTCGAAAACTTCCCAATTTGGTCAACTGTGAAGTGATCACACACACAGAAGCAGGTCATGAAAGAAGGTCTGGAAACAGGGTGAGACAGATTAAATCAACGCTGGGATTTAATTGAATAATGTCAGCCAGACATAACAGTGACTGCTTTCAGTTACCTGCAAGAGTCAGTTGACCTGCCACTGGATATTATTTACTTTTTAAAAAAATTTAAATTCTATTTTCAGGTGACCGTGAGTCTGACAAAGCTGCCTGGCCAAAAACTGCTCCATAAGAGTTGTAGAAGTGTATCAAGAATTAAATTTAGTATAAAATCAACATATTTTGTCCAAACATGTGTACAGATAAGTAACTTTTCACATGTTCTTATGCAATTACACATTTATATGCACAACAGTTAGGACGACAGAGTTTAAATTTAAAAAAAGACTTGAATATTTATTTACACAAGACACAAGAGTACAGACAAAAAAAGGCTACATATATGTGGCACTTTTCTTCTCAATGTCTTCTATTAGAATTAAAATATATTAGAAATAATTAAAAAAAACTGTGATATTTATGTCCGTTTATGTCATTGACTCATAACTGGCTTTTGAATAAACTGGGAGGTGTAAAACTCTCTGACAGATTATGACGTAACATCAGACACCAGATTTAGCTGCTGAGAGTTGTTTGTGTGAATTTGTGTCCAGATGTGAGCATAGTGAGTGTGCTTCTCACTCCTCTGATTAATATAACAAGATCTCCTCCTGAGCTGGGAGGATGTGGCTCAAAAGGGATGCTTTGACTCACCGGCTCTTCTATTGTGATGGATGATGAGCTGGTCAATATCCGAACGAAGGCCCAGTCAATACAGGATATGAATCAGGATCCGTGTCAATATGAAAGGCAAATAAAAAACAGCTCTTTACTATAGGGCCTATTTTTACATGATACTATTCACACTGAAATGAATCATTTCTGCTTTAAGAGCTGAGTCAGTGGATGTGATTATGTCCTGGCTGTCAGCTTCAATCATTTTAGCCCACAAAGAGTTTTTTTTTTCTGCATCAGATGAGCTGTGTCACTCGGTGCATCCACACGTGCCTCAGTGAACTTATTACCTCCAGCTCTTTGCAGTAACTCATTTTCCTTAAACTGGTAAAGCAGAAACCGGTTTGGTTAAGATTATGAAAGCATGCAAATGAAGTGAAACCTGTTTCTTTCATCTTACATGTCTTAAATTCAAATACTACTGGGCATTCTTTTTTCAACTCTTGCCATTCAGCAACTGAATATATATATAGTTTAGTTCTTTCTTTGGCAATTTAAAGTATTGCTGAGCTTTTAGCAACTTTAACTCCTCCTCTGAAGCTTCCATAACTTGACGATAATGTATAAACAGTTAATAAGACAGTTTTAACTATATAAAATGTATATTCATGGGAAACTTTTGAATTAAAAAAAAAACCAGACATTAACAATCACTTAAAATGTCTCATATCTGCAGTATAAAGAGTAACAGGTAGGGGTGAATTAGATTGTCAGATATGCTAGTTTCTGATTTTAAGGAAACATCAGTACAAACATTTTGGAGCTATGCCTTTTATTTGTCTGAGGCTGCGTTTTACTCAAATATTCTCACAACCAAGCAACCAAAAAATGACCTCAGAGAGTTTTTTTTTTCAACAAAAGATCTGCATGTTTTCCTGACCCTCTGTTCTGTAAAAGGGGAATAATCTGTGTAATTGACCTGGAAATGTGACATTTTATTATGAGCCTCACCTTCCTTTTTTCCCTTCTTCTCCACCCCTCCACCCCTCCCTTCATCACCACACCTTCATTTCCTTAATTGATCCACACATCCTGCATATCAGGCTGATTAGTCTCGGATTAGCCAGGTAAACACAGCAAAATGTGTGTGTGTGTGTGCATGTGTGTGTGTGTGTGTGAAACCAGGGGAGAAGTTGAGTCTTTGATCAGGCTAATGAGCTGCCAGTCCTCCCTCCAGGGCCTGCTGGTTGGCTGGGGGTGTATGGACACCTGAAACAACATGCATAGCCTCTTGTGACACACACACACGCACACACACACACACACACACACACACACACACACACCACACACACCACACACACACACACACACACAGACACAATCATCAATGCAGCACACCCGCATCCTGCCACCATTATTCATTGCCTGCCACCTCCCTCCACCCCCTGCTAGTCGTCTCTATCCATGTGTCAGTCACACCCTCACTTCACCTCCAATCTCCTGTGCAGCTAACAGTAGCCTATCCTCTCACAATGGTCACACCACCCACCTACTGCCTTGCCCCCTACCTATCCTCTATTCTGTCACTCGCACACAGTCACACGCATTTACACCTTCGCTCACCATCCCCCGTTTACCTTCATCTACTGTTCTTCCTTTAATGAAGCTTATCGCCAAGTGTCAAAATCCCTCTTGAGGACATTTTTCTTCTCCTTTTTTCCCTTTTTTGTGTTGTTACTATTAATATATATGTACTAGTGTATTAAGCACGTACAGTGGCATACATGCATCCCTTAAAATGTCACTCTAATTATTTTCTGTCAATGTTTGCCATAGACTGAATCAACACAAATATTTTTTGCTCTGCTTTTGTATAGTATTTTATTTTTCAGCCATAAAAGTTCAGCTTGTTTACTTTGGCTACAGTTGAGTTTATGTGTATTTGATTTTGAGAGATGACCTTACAAAACCTTACTCCTGTTACTCCACAATCAACTGTCACCACCAAAATTGCTGGGTTACAAGATAAAAACACATACTGGGTTCCTGATTTGATCCCATCATTACAACAGGCAAGTTATGACTCCAATGTGTCCCAAACTGCTGTGTGTCCTCACGTTCCCACATCTGCAAACACTGTTATCATCAGAAGAGCTTGTAAATAAAAACAATATTTCGATGTATCGGAATTTCTCACAGGTATATTTTTAAGTTCCTTACCTGATAAATCAAGATTAAGATCTGACATCTTATCCAGGACATCACATTATAGTAAGGACAACTTGGATAGAGCACAGTGTAATTCCATCAGTATTAATAATTGTTTTGAAAAAGAAAAGTCCCTTCTTGGACGCTGACTCAGATCACTATTTTATGCATCATGTGACAAAATGAAGCATGTAAAGTCATCAAAATGAGAGTAAAAACTGGAAAAGCCACAGACTCACTCACTGGAGATAGGGCTGATGAAGCGAGATTATTTGTGTAAATGCGACCTTTCAATACTTAGCAGCTGTTGGATTATCACTCATTTCAGCATTTACACTTTTGTTTTGAAATGACACACCAGTTTGAAGATGGTAATCAAGTCAAATTCTACTGACGTAGTGAACAGTAACCAATATAGGCCACTTCTTTATCACCACTTGGCTCCTTTACTACTTCAAATAATTTTGTGAGATGTTTCATTAAACTTTGCGAAACACCATAAACACTGAATTCTAATTTTACTGGCCTACTTTTAAATTCAGTAAAAACAATACATTAAGTTATACAAATTTGATCTTTAAAAAACAAAAGATGTGGGTGTTAATTTGTACATTAAGTGTGGAGGTTTGATCTGATCACAAGTGATGATACTAGTGCAAAATTTTTGTACTTAACGCCGATGATGTTAAGTTGAAATCGTAGTTTAAAAGCTCTAAGGGTTTAAGCCTTTCCTGGGTTTAGTTCCTGAGAGTTCATCAAACGGGCTCAAAACCTGTCCTGCAATCACAGCTTTTATTGTCCCTCTCCAAGGAAGTTTACAGCTCCTTACACGCCCACAAACATCACACTTCCTCACCCCTGCTGACCCCTCAACCCCGATGTGTGTCACTCAAGGTGGTGACAGTCGGAGCTGGCGCTGTCGACGTGAGGGCACTCAAGCGATAAGCGTTTGTCTTTGCCCTCCTGCTTTTTCTCTCTCGCTCTTTTCCTCTGTGGCTTCTGCAGCCTGTTGCCATGTGACCCATTGACCCATGACTTGATTGGTCTCTGACAGCCATCAGAGCACTTTCAGTTTTTTGCTACATGATAATATAATATGACCTGGATATGTTTAAAATACTCTAAAACCATAAGGAAGTGCATTAAAAACCAAAGAGCAGCTGGGCTTTCTAATTCCATTTGGGACTGCTGTTTAAAGGTATAACCTAAAATTTATTTGACCATCTAAAATTGGCATGAATTTGTTATATGTGACATGGCTTTCTTAACCCCATCAAATTACAGGTGTTTAATGATCAGGGGAAGAAGAAACGTAATATTATGGCTCAAAAACTCCTGAACAGTCAGACCAGTGAATCACACTGCTTCTTCAAATAACACATCTCCTGAATATACTTTACTCACCGTCCTGGAAGCCGTCTTACAACAACTGAGACGTTTACATTTTCACAGCCCACATCTTTTGCAAAATGCTTATCTGCATGATTTCAAAACCTCCTTACCACAGATGTCTCTCTGTTATATTTAGCTCTCTGGCTCAGGCGTCTGCAGCTGACACGGGAAACCGAGAAAAAGTTTCCAAGGTGAGGAGGATGGAAACAGAACTGATAAAGTACGTTTGTGGCCACATGAATGATAAAATATGGTGTCATAATGTACAGATGTTCTCTGAAAAACATTAAAGAAAAGGTTTGACAGGATGACAGTTAAAGGTTATCTATATATTATTTTGCTAGATGTGGTCTGTTTCGTTTTTATTTCACATTGACTAAACGTTGGATGCTGTATGACTCATCCTTTCATTCAGAAATGACTGTGATGCATTAGATGTACGTGTCAAAAACTTCATACTTTGTTCCTAAAGACACACAAAAAAACCACTTGTGTTCATTTTAATTTAATTTATCACAGTTTTCCTTTATCCACTCCACCAGCTGAATTATTACTCATCTTCCACAGTAAGCATGGTGTGTGTACGTGTGTGTACGAGTGTCTCAGTAGGCACTCAGGATGTTTTTACAGCGCTCACTTTTGACGGGGTGATTTACATCCTCCTCGACCTTCATTTTTAGGAGGCACACACACACACACACACACACACACACACACAAAAGCCACACAAACGCACACTGTGCAGACCAAAGAGCGGAAGTCATGCTCAGCAAGAAAACAGGTTGATGATCAAACTGGTTTAACAGAGGCCTTATGATATTTGTATAGAGATCTTGTCCTAGAAATCTGTTTCACATACTCAACCCTGACAGCACTTCCGCTGAACTCTGAATGTGAGGGTGATGGATATTTCAGAAGTTAGCGCAGGTCCTGTCACTAAAACATTCTGTTTCTATAAGACAGACTTCCTGGCACAGGATGGTGACCAGTTCAAAAGCAATATTTTGCTTTGATAGCGCTGCGATGCATTTTAAATGCATGCATTCATGTATCATGAGAATAAATCTGTAAGTTTTGTTGTTACAGGAAATGCATCAACATCAGAGTGTATTCACAGCTGCAAAAGTTAGAAGAATGCTTTTATTTTTTTTGTAGCAGGGTTGCATGAGGTTCTCATCCATAGTCGGTGTTTTGCCTACAGCAGTTGGCGGTGGGGACGACCAACGACAGTTTGGAGAAGCATCAGGAGTTACAGCTGAGCAATGAACTGTTGTGGACGAGGACAGCAGAAAAACGCAGTACAGTCGCCTTAAAAGAGGTCCAACTAAAAATATCCGCATCAATTTGATTGTTCTTTGTTTTTTAGAATGTTTCAAGCACCTCACTTTGTAGTTAGACAGCCATATTTGACAAGCTGAAGCCATTTTATTTTCATTTTTGCTTCCTTCAAACCCAAAAAACCCCCTCCTTTGACAAAAACACAAATTGTACACTGCAGTGGTAGTTGCTTTTCGAAAGCTGCCCCAGTCACAATGTTTGTTTGTGTAGGTGTGTGATTTCAAGAGGTTAGTTTGAGTTGAACTAGTCCAACAATTTATGTGCCTTTTGACAGTTTGACGAACATGTTCACTTCGCAGAGTGATTAAATCCGGAGGTGAGGACGTATGTTTGGTTTGAACTTGTCTCTGAAGCTCTCTTTATTCATGCCTCACACATTTACTTCTGACACTTTTAGCATCTGCAAATGAGTGCAACACTATGGATGCCTTTGAGGGGAGCTGTCTAGAAGTGAACATCATTACCCGGGTTTATACAGTTATAATGTCAGACCGCCCACTATGACAAAGGGCTTGTTGCACTGCTGAAAATATGGCTATAACACAGCTATAAACACTTCGGATGTGGTCCGATGACACATCAAACAGTTTGTTTGTTTAAATACCCCGAAGCAAGGGTTAAAAAAGGAGCACCTCTACTGTTTGCAGGGTCAAAGCTATGTTGAGGCTTGGAGCTTGTTTTGCTAAAAGGGCACTACAGAGTGGCAGGACATTGGAGCATTTAAGCTAACCAGAGGATCATCTTAGGTGCCATTCAGGCCAAAAATGATGCATGTGTGTGTTCTGTCAGTCTATAGATACAGCCTTAGAGTACTTATTTTGTGTACACTGAAGATGTGTGTTTGTACAACAGATTTGTGGTGCTCATTTGGTGTAAAGGAATGAGGCTTACTAGTAACCCTAACACCTTAGCCCTAATGCTAACCCTTGGTATGCAAAGCTGCAAACGAAACAGACTTACCAACCAAACTGTGAAGATGGACCGGCTTCTTAAATGAAAATACCAAAATTTAAACTACACATTACTGCACAAATACTTTTTCCAGCTACTGTAGTTAATCTCTCCATAACAGCCTTTTTGCACAAGACATTAGTGTAACACTGTTCATCTATGTATGTGTGTGTGAATATGTTTGTCCGTGTTCTGGTGTGAATGTGTGAGTCTGAATGCACATGTATTCACAGTATTCATGCTCTCAAACAGCATCTCTATGAAATACTCCTTTCTCTCCCCTGTTGCTCTCCTGCTCAGGTGAAAAGGATCCTGGGAACAGCCAGGTTACAGCTTCCCAAAAGCCTCTCAGTGCTTGCAGCTTACAATAGAACAAAGATTGTCTCAGTGCTGGGATGCTTATGGGAAACCCAACCCAGACTGTAATGGCCGCAGTTTGACAACTGGGAACTAACAGGGGAAAGGAAGACAGGATATGTTGACTGTACAACCCACCTGATTTAATTTCTTGCAAAAATGCAAAGTCACTGTGCAGACAAGAACACATTTAGGATAGAAAATATGGTCAAACAATTTCTACTTCTCTAAATGGAAAGCTGTTCTGAATTGCCTTCTTCTTTAAGGACACTGAGGGCCTGGGTCGACTGCAACAGCACACCAAATGGTGGTTCAGTGTCTTTTTAAAGGAAACTTCAGGATGGCTGATATCTGCTATCACATACCTCATCCGCACCGGATAAATAAAACCCACTAACACACACTAACATATGGTTTTTGTCTCCAGTGAGAAAGGTACAATTGGCATTTATTATCGGATCAAATGACTCCGCAATAGTCGCAGGTATTTATTGGCCTGAGATCCAGTCTGCCGCGATGGAAACACTAGAACTAAGCTATAATCTACATAACCTTATATGACCTATAACAACTAACAGCTAGCATGGAGAGAATAAAGGCTCGTCTGCTATGTCGGTGATATCTCCGACAGAAATTCCATCAGTCTCTGTTCAAACAGCATCCAAACATCATTCAGTCTGTATTAAGTTTAAAAAAGAGACTGGAGTAAATGTTTTGTAGTAGCATTGATCTTAAACACTGTAAAAGGCACATACATGTGGAAGCACAGATGACAAGAGTGAAGTCTCTGTTTCTGGAAACATCTCGGCGCTCAGATTTCAGCATTTTTGTAGCTTCTTCCTAAACTTCTGGATTGGTGGAGTTTACTTTTACTCCTACGTTGCTTTTTGTACTTTAACTCTTCTGTTTGTTGATCTCTATTTGCCAAATCAGAGTTGCGCTAAGTTGCAGATGATACTAATAAAACATTTTGTTCCCCAACTTCAACCGACTTAAAACAATTATAAGAAATGCAATGTTTATCACTGAGTCAGGAGAACTTTGTTGGCCGTACTTTCCTTTAATACAAACTGGTCAAAACAACCTGATACGGAAACATTCTGCACTATTTGGTCAGCGGATCTGTTTTAAATATTTCATTGACGAAGCAGAAATAGCCACAGTGAGCAAAGCTAATACCGTTGCAGTCCAATGACAGAGGTTGTAATGAGATACTAGTCACTGGGAATGGGACTTTGCTTTGCAGAACCACCATTCAGAAGAATATAATGCCATAATATACTGTAAAATACCTCGATATAGTGAGAGGGCAAACTTACTTTTGTATATGGTTTCCTGAAATCAAACAGGGCACCGTGTTGTGCTGCTTGACCGTCAAATCCTAGGAAAGAGAAGGAGAGGAGAGTCAAATCTACCAGACTGGGTAACACAAATGGTATTAAATCAAAGTACTTTGTTGATAAAAAACCTTAAAATACCTAAAAATCTAGTAAATCAAGAAAAAAAAAACAGATGGTAAGAGTGAACAGGAACCATGGGTGAAAAACAAAAGGAAAAACAGGTGATGAAATCCAGAATGTGCATTATTCACAGGGTGTGACACCACATCAGAGGCTCCGATGGTAAACATGTGTGGTGGTTTGGGGCCCTGTGGCCGCCCTGAGTCCCAAACAGGCTGTTTAGTTTGGGTTAAAATCTAGGATTGTCTGGTTGTATTCCGTAACTGACATGTGAAAGGATTTGACTGTTTTAGCAAATCACTCTCAAATCATGTACTTTAGAGGCCAAAGTAGTGCTAATAAAAGTCATACTTCTTTAAATTTGAACCTCCTGAGGTACGATTGGTTTTAAGTCCTGACAGTTCATCAGAGACAAGTATGTGTCTATTGATAACAAATCCATCACAGTTATCAAGTTTTACTTTTTAAAAGTGAAAAATATTCACTTTTCTTTATATAATTATCAGACAATGCGGCTCTTTCAATCGCTCTTCCTCAGTGAGGCAGTGACGGAAATTTGTACATCTGATATTTGAGATTTAATTGTTTTTTTTTAAGTTTGTTGGAAGGTCTTGAATCCTGTAGATAAAAAATAAAGATGAATGTTGTAATGCAATAATATAAATAGCTGGTTCTCGGATTATTGATTAAAAAGCTCGCTGTTGAATATCAGCTGTCTGTTGAATCTCAAACTAGACTAAAATCTCTCCAACTTTTTCATTTAACTTTGCCCTGTTAACAGAGAACAGACATATTTCTTGTCCTGAGCTGTTTTCAGCTGCTCTTACAATAAATGTCAACTAAAAACAGCAAAAACTAGTAACAGCCAGGAGCTTCTGCTCCATTAAATCAATTCTGATATCACAAATCACCATTAAATCATGTTGTGAGCACAGTTTAGGAACAAAGGACCAACGAGAGTCTGTTTAAGCTCATACTAAGCTGAGTGAAGACCACTGATCTCTTTTTGACTTGTTAAGATGTTTCCTGTATGATATCTCACTTTCACATTATAATATGTTTGAGTTTTTTTGATTAAACTATGTACTTCTTCTCATAACCTTAAATGAAAATGAGAACTTTGATGTTTTTAATCATAAGCCAGCAAATAATGCTGGCATTTAAGTTAGGATGAACAGTTTCAGACTAAAGTGCTTTGAGACTGAACAACTTCCACATTCACACAGATTATCTTCATTTACTGGGTGCAACTTCCAACAGTGATAAACCCTTCTGACATCTGATGCTTTTGCCTACAATGTAAATGTTTTATTTTTAACTGTGCCATCACATGATATGGCAGGGGAGTAAGCTGTCATTTAAAGTTTCCAGAAATGCTAAGAATGTTCAGCTGAATTTATGAGAAATGTGCATAAATAATGTGGCGTCTATGTAAAGGCACCATAACTGACAGTCTGCCTGTTACTGATGGGGTCTGTCTGTCTGTCCGTCTGTCTGTCTGTCTGTCTGTCTGTCTGTCTGTGTGGGTGTGGTCATGCCTGTCTGAAGTTTCTGAGGCTTAGAGCAGAGCATTGTACAAAGTGACAACCCCATCAAAGAGAGCGGGCCTGCATAAAAGGACGTTTTATGACTCTGCCCTTCAAAAGAACAGTTTGAGGAGTTCAAAGCACACACATGGGGAGAGGCAGGCTGTGGATGGAAAGTTCAGCGCTAAACCAAGAGTGAGACAGAGGATGGAAGAGTGAGGAAGGGGTGGGGAGGGGGGCATAAAAGGCAAAGAGAGGAAAACCCTCAAAAGCCATTTGATATCTCTCATCAAAGAGCGATGCTAACCTGCCCCACTTTGCATTTCCAGCTCTGCGTTAAATCTTCTACATGAGGTTGTCATTCTCTCCGCAGCCGATGAACATCAAGCTCGGACGTGGCGTTTGATCGATCTCGCCGTTTTGCACATGTGTTTTGGGGCACACACCTTCAGCCACATGACGGCAATTCCTTCAGAAGACAGGAAATGTCATTTAGTGATTTACAATGAGGTACTGATGGATGGTTTAAGTGGGAACACTGGTCAACACTGATGGGCTCTTTTTGCACACCTGTCAGCTACAGTGCAAAGATTTAAAGCCTCAGCTGACTGGTCAGATACAAAGGCACACACCTAATCTGGTTTTAATTGATGGCTGCAGATCAAAGCTATAACAAGTTGTTATTGCTCATAAATGAGGAGTGATTGATAATTTTTTTGACCTAAGGCAGAAGCAGCTAAGTTATGAAGCTCTTGTTACGTGCATGTGCATGTTAGCGTGGCAAAAAGTGAGCATAAAAGGTTGATGTTTTCCGTTTTTAATGTTAGCCCTGACAATTCAAATCAAGTTTAAAGATGTAAGGAACTTCTTTTTGTTATGATTGCTGAAAGTTGTTTTGTGTGATAAGCTCAAATGTTGCTGTGGCCTTCTGGGATCTGAAACATCATCAACACAATAACCTGCTATGTTTTCATCAAACGGCACATTTTTGGCATATCTGCACACTAATTATCCACACTTTCCTCTCTTGTCATCAAGCTATGTAGTTCACCCAACACCTCTGATGCAACTTCTAATGGCTAAGTCTGATCATATTGAATATCATGGAAAAACACAGTGGTAATTACAGAATCTATCTCGAAGAAACCAAAGGAAGTGAAACTAAGACGGCAGGTAATGGCTCATTCATTATTCATTATGGAGAAAAACGCTGCCTTCCTTATTGAATCACAATGCTATACACAGATGGTCACTTCCCCCAGATGACCATAACAGTAACACTGACTGGAGTGCCATAATGAACAACTAATGCAACAACTAATGCTGATTTGCACATATTAGATCCAGCACAGCGACAGTAAACATCTGTTAATATGGTTCTTACTTGGATCATATTTCTGTTTTTGAGACCTGGAGAGCAATTTAAAAACCTTAAAATGAAACCCCAGCTCACATCAATGCAGGCAGTGAACATCTCCCTATTTTTTTCCATGTGTGTATGTGTGCGTGCTGGTGGTGGTGATTACAGCTGGAGGTGTGGGGTAAAGTGTTGGAGGTGGCAACCCTAGCCTCACCTCTCTAACTAATCCTCCAGCAACAAAGGCCTGCTTCTCTGCTCTGCTGGACTCTGAGCTCTGCTGGACTTTGCCTCAGCCTCCAGGCCCGAAAAACCTGCTGTTTACAATTTCCCTATTCCTGCTTTAAATGTTGCTTCGCCCTGAGAAAGAAAAAAAAAAAATAGGGTGGGGTGGGGGCTCCAGAGACATGGAGGGAGAGACAGAGAGGCCACAGAGGTGCTGTTTTGTCCGACAGGAACAAGGGAACTATTACATGAAAGATGGAGGGAGGAAGGAAGGAAGGAAGGAAGAGAGATTCAGGAAGGAGGAGGGGTGGATGGATGAGGAGGAGGAGGAGGAGGAGAGGGAGGAGGTGGAGGAGGGAGAGAAGGCCCCATCAGGGATTAGCTGGCCAGCTGCTCCCTGAGGGACCAGACATGAGAGACACTTTTATTCTGACAGGAAGAGAGACTCCAGAGAGCGATGAAGAAGAGGCAGGAAGAATACCTTAGGAAGGACAAACATTAAATAAAGCAGAGGGGGAATAACAGAAGGATGAAAAATCCAAACAAAGAAGAAGCAGAAGAAAGGAGGGACTATGGTAAAGAAAATAATGGAGGATGAGATGTCATTTAAGGTGTCTATTTAATAAGAAGGCACTTTAAACCACCACACCTGTATGATAGCTATGTATCTCTTTTCATCAGATTTTCCTGCATCTCCCCTCTTCTTAAAGCCGTTTAGCCAAGGCTGATATTTTAGCCTCTTTCAGCGGTCATCATCTCTTCTTCTGTTGTAAAATATGTAAAGTCTTGCACAGATGCTCATCAAATTACATCTTTTTACTCACAAAATGTTGTTTTCTGCTGAGGGCAAGTTAGATAGGAACTTTCTGTTTTTGCTAGCTGTCAGTACAGCTAAACACAGCTGTTTTCATCATCTGTATTTAGATTGTACGAAGTATTTTATTTATCCGCAACAATATTTGACTTGTAAGACATCATGCCATTTTTATTATTGTTTTGGTATTGTTTTCCTTCAGAGGTCTGCAAATGCTTGTGTGGATGCAAGTCATCACATATGAGTCATCACATATGAGCAACTAAAGTAAACTCAGAGAGAAATGTATATTTTATGTTTTTTGGTTTCAGTAAGGCATCTTCCGACTTTTGCATTAATCGACGTTAACATTATGACATTCCAGTATCTCTCTACTTAGATGGCGACCTCATTTTGACACAGCCAATCAAATTTAGCTCCGGCAGTAATGTCGGGGTTTTATCATAGTCAATCACACTGGTCATGTTTCCATTTAACTGTCAAACAAATTTAAAGAAAACTTTCGATATGCCACAACAAAAATGAGATAAAAAGAAAATGCATATGCTGTGTCCACAACTGGTTGGAGTGAATAAACTGTATTTAAAGCAGAATTTTCAAATTGATGCCATGAATATGCGCTAAAGTTGTGTTATATAACACACGTGTGGCACACAATAAGACACTCACTATATTTGATGTACTCTCACCTTCTCAGGTTGTTTAAGGTGTGGGACGGCTAATTAACTTTTTTTTATTAGTATCAGCATCATTAAAAGAGTGTAAAGCAATATGAAGACACACATAAGAGAGTATAAAGAAGCTGCACTTAATGCAACATCATCAGCATGCTCTCGTTCTTCTTCACTGACCTGCTCTATTCACACACCACCCAATCAAACATCACATCGACTTTGCTTTAAGTAGCTTTACTACCATCTTATCTCCAACAATCTGAACTCTCCCTTCAAACGTTCAGGCTTCACATGTATATATGGCAGTGAAATGTGTCCCTGTGGACCGCAGAGACAGTGTGAGTGCGGTTGTGGTTTATGGTCCACGAGCTGTACATCTCTTTACAATGAGACAGGATTGATATCTCCGGCAGCTCGATGAGACAGCAGGCAGCTCAGACGTACTTACTGCCGTTGGCGTGGCACGAGCTGTGAGGCTGACTGACAGGAAATATTAACGAAGCTTGCAAAGAGTTGTCAAAAAACTGATCGAAATTTCAAAGCCCCTGAGGACCAACTCGCAAGGCCAGAGAGAGAAAGAGGACGCAGAGAGAGAGTTTTTCCTTTCTTCCTTCCTTCCTTCCCTCCTTCCTTCCTTCCTTCCTTCCTTCTCCTCTGCCTTTCTTTCTCCATATGGCAGCCATTTGTCTGGAGGAGGTCTGTCAGACATAAATAATAGGTTATGAAAAAACAGTAGGAGGGAGGGGGACGCTTGCTTTCTTCCTGAGGGACAGGATCTCCAGAGGCCTGGTGTCCTTCACGGCAAAAACAGGGAGAAAGCAAGACAGACGGGGGAGAGAGAAAGAGAGAGATGTATTAAAGGAGAGATTGAAGGAGAGAGAGGGGAAGGAAATACAGACTGATAACATGTGAAGTGGTCGGTGTGTTGTCTGGAGAACTTAAGAGCAGAAAACCAGAGACACTTCCACCTTTTATATCTAAACTCATTTGAAATATTTATGGTTTTAACTTCAATGCAACCTTCCTGAGCCATGAACTCGATGACACCGCAACTGTTGTGCTTGAACATTAAAAAAAAAAAAAGTTGGATAAATTGACTGCTCAGGACTGCAGGAGGAAGAGAAAGTGATCGAAAGACGAAGAGTTGGAGGTTGTTTTGTGAAAGGAAGATGGAGTGCAAGGCAAAGAACATTAAGGCCTCCTCAAGTTTGTGTGGACTGATTTTCATCTGAAACCAATTAGTTCCAAACCACGAAGACAACACCAAGCCGAGTTTTTAAAAACATCCTCTCTTTCTCTCTCTCTCTCTCTCTTTCTTTTTCCCCATCGTCCCCCTCCCTCCCTCCCTCCCGTCCATTCATGTGTCAGGCTCTGCAGCTCTCTGCTCGGTCTAGACTCCTGTGTGTGCATGCATGCAAGCAAGCATACGTGTGTGTGTGTGTGTGTGTGTGTGTGTGTGTGTGTGTGGGCGCGTGCACTTAAAGGCATCGTGATTAACATTCGCCCCAATTCGCTGAGGGACACGCATTCTAAGCCCTTCCTTCCTGCTCCGAGTGGAATTCTCATTAGCTGATAACTACTTTTCAAGAGACTGCTGCATTCCTCTGCTGGATACCAGGGGCCTTACAGGACTCCAGAGCACACATGCACACATGCACACACACACATGCACACACACACACGCACACATGCGTGCACGAGCAAAGCCACAGATACAAACAAGATTTGGCACACTGACAGACAAAGACATAAATGGATGCACTTGTTCGACTTGTAAATCAGACTTTGGACTTTTTCATTCAGAAATTGTTCCATGGCCGTGCTGTGCATTAACAACCCTCATAACTTTAATCGTAACCCGCAAGTTTCCACAAACACAGACAGGTAGACAGGCAATAATATTTTTTGGTAGGTTCCTGAATACTCCCGCCTTCCTGAGCTAAAGGAAGAGAGCACTTTCTTTATTAGATTCTCACCAGAAGTTTATGGTATCTGTTAGCATTGAAACCAAATGCTCTCCAGCATCTCTCGCTCACTTCCCAGGACTGTGAGACTGCCAAAAAGACCAGGTTGGTGGGGTGGGGGGGGTGGAGTCTTCCTCTTTCCCTTAAGTGAGTGTGTCTGTTTTTAAGTGGGGGCAGACAGAGGAGAGACAGGGACACCTGGTGCTCAGTTTTCCCATCATCCTCACACCTCATTTGGTTTCATCCGATTCTGAACTTTCGAGAGATCTGTATAAGATATCGACTACATTCAGAAGATTCTGACATTTATAATGCCCTTGGGTGCATGAAATATGATGATGGCGAAAAGAAATATGGTCATACCTGGGGACACGGGAAAAAAAAATAGAAGGGATGTGGAGAACCACATTAATGCAAAAAAGGGAGGAAGGTAGTTGGGTCTTTAGTCAGCCATGTCTGGCCCAGAGTGTTAATGTGCAAAAGGTGAATGGTGAGAGATTAGTCAACAAATGACCATCTGTCTCATATTCTTCTCACTCTGCATATGTAAACTCCCCTCCTTTGCCCTACCATCTGCCTTTTGGCTTACAGTAATGTGTTTTGCAACATTCAGTTCTCCTCAAAGTGCACCACATGCTCGTTCTTTCACGTCAGCGCATGGGGCTATTAATTTATAATTTGTAATGCAGAGTGCATTGGTTATTAAAGAGACTGATGGGGAAGTCTCTGAATGGACTCATAAGGACTTGAGGAAAAGAGGATCATAGTTCCATTTGTCAGTCCATCCTAGCTGAAGTACGGAAGTATATATTTCCTCATTTTTATAATCATCAGAGGATGCATCTTAAAGACTTCTGGGATCCTTTGACTTCTTCTTTAGCCCCAGTAGGTCAGGTTTGTTTTCATTTAGCCCGTAAGTTATATCAACATCCACAAAATTATGCTCAAGTGCTCTTGACTTCCACCAAATTCAGCTGTGTTTATTGGTATTTAGCTAATCATAGTACGCTAACATGCTACTGTGTTGACCATGGTAAACACGCTGCTAACATCAGCGTATTAGCATTGTGACTGTGCTCATGTTAGCATGCTAATATTAGCTTAAGTAAGCCTTACAGAGCTAGCATGACGGCGGTCTTGCACTTTTAGAAAGTGTTAAACATGTTGACATACAAAGAAAGTGATTCAGGTTCTATATTTTTAGCAGGTTGTAGACTAATTATTAAATGGAGCAGTAAAAGCATAGATGTTTATTTTCTTTGCTCTGATGTGATTTTTTCATGTCTCTTGATGCTTTTCCATAATTCTATACTTCATAAAAACTATTAAAAATTATATTATATTATAATGTAGAAAATACCTATCTTGCTCTTAAAAAGTGAAAGACAAAATGTGCCTGACTGACATTTCTGTTTCTATCTTTGCCTGTTAGTCACAATCAGCCTTTGTGATTCCTGTTGTCTACCTGTAGGACTGATGAAGGCCAGCGGCTCTGTAATAGACCAGTGCTGCCACCCAGTTAGTTTTCATTCAGTCATTTGTCTGGCTCCATCCCCTCTCCAGGAACACTTCCTCTCAGCCTGTAAAATGATCACCGGATGGCTACTTGATTTCCCTCTCTTTTTCTCTGTCTATCCTCCTTTCCTCCCTTCCTCTCATCTCCCCTTGTTTTTACTTTCTCTACCCCTCTGCTGCTCCCCGGCTCACCCAGCCCTTCCCACTGCGACGTATAACCTTAATTCTCTCACTTCTCCTTCTCTTTTTTTCCTCATCCATCATTTTGCTTTTCTTGTGTTGCTCTTTTCCTCCCTTAAAATGGATGCTGTTCCCCAGGGAGTGGTCAGCGGAGAGCAGAGGAAGGAGGAGGCACTTAGTGTGGAGTCGGCACTGGTGCCTAAACACTGATGTTCCTGTAAAAAACAGGCAGTTTTTCATGGAGGTATTAGTGTTGGCAGGCAAGGATGATAAGAGAGGCACTGAAATGACTTCCTGTCTCTTAACTAAAACTGATAAACAAAAATCATGTACTTTTAATATGATTTATTTTTAATTCTCTTCTTGTATTTTCATGTTCTTTTGAAAAAAAAAACCTTTTACATATTTGTCAGTAGAATATTAATTTCGTCATTTTTTCACTTTGACTCACCTGTGACCTTATTTTGATTAAGTCTTTAGTCTGTTTATATTATACATATAAGAATTCACAGGTTGCCTATTTATTATGTCCTTTAAATCAAGATCATTGTAATTTGTGGTCACTGTGAATCTGAATTTCCATAAACTAACCCTTTTTTTTAGAGGAAAACCTTATAAATGTCATTAGAATCATACTAATGCTAACCAAAACCAGATGATAATTCATGAATGAAGCTGTTGCTGTTTGATTCTGCAGCAGCATTTGTTTCTAACTTGGCACAATGACAGCAACGCTTCATTGTAGATGAAGCTACAAGGAGACTTTCTGCCTCAGACTGCAGGCTGAACCTCACAGCATCCGACCAGCCGGCCGGCTCTGCAGCCTGGTGCCCCTGTTGTTGCGTGACCAGACAGACTCAGGGGCCCCTGGTTGCACTGGCTGACTCCACTCCTTTTCAATGGGGTCTTCCGCTGTCACAGTCACAGCCATGGCCCTGAATTCCCGTACCCACACACACACACACATTTACACACACATGAGCAGTCCAAACCCATCCACTCGCACGTGCACACACACACACTCACAGGCATCAGTGGTGGGAGAGGCTGGAGCCAGGGGGATGGGGAGGCAGGGAGAGGAGGGGGGGGGGTTAGGGGTGCACATGGGGATAGCCCCGACCGGAGGCACGCTTCTAGACTTGTGGATGAGGCAGAAAAGCCATTATGGATTGTTATGGTTGGCTGATCGCTCCCTTTCAGCTGCTGAGCTGCACACAAAAGCAGCAGGCAGAAGCTAAAATAATGGATCTCTGTACCACACACCCCCTCCGGAGCGTTCCTGACTTTATGTGATCACAAATGCACGTTGCGAGGTGGACGGGAGCATGTGTGTGTGTGTTTGTGCGTGTTTATGAGAGCACGCGGCTGTCAATGTGTGTAAAAGAGAGAGAGAGAGAGAGAGAAGAAGGAATGTAATTTTTAAAAATCTTTGCAAATGCGTGTGAGCGTTTGCTGAATGGGTTTGGAAATATCACATTTTCATTGACAAAAAATGTTTCAGAGAGTTGATGTGCTAAAGGAATTATGATCCTCAGGTGTTACCAAGGAAACAAAGCTATATTTAGCAAAACACACACACACACACATGAATGCATGCATGCATGAGTGTGGACACAATCTCCGGTTGGACTCCCACACAAACATAAAAAAAAAGAACCACATCCTACTAAATGAGATGCTGTACTTTCTGCTCACTGAAGTTAAATTGTGATGTCTAATATGGGCAGCAGTGAGTGAGCTTTCGTAAAGATGATGAAATGGAAGCATCACTGAAGAAATGTTTTCCCACTCGGAAATCATTTTATTTATGCACAGATTGTGTAATCAATAGACAAATCCTCCGAATATTTGACTATTTGCTTTTTTACAAACTGCTGCTACACTGGAAGATGCTCTCCTTGGTTTCTAACCAGTGACACTTCTTATGTCATTGGGCTTCTGTGACATTGAGGGGAGTTACAGCCATTCATCCATTCACGAATCTATAAATAGACCTGGAGCCATTTATAGACCTGCACCACACTGTGACGCTCGTGTGCTGCTTTTTTGCTAAGTGAATGACACATCTCAGTCGATACGAGAGCTGGACAATAGGATTATGTCTCAGCGATGTCCTCAAATGGCCAAATGTGGCAGCAGTTGCCGTTACAATTGTTTAAAAAAACAATACTTCACATACTTGCTGCCTGTTGACCCTTTTTTGAAGGTTGCATATTCTGCTGCTGCTGTACTCTGAAAGGCCACATGGCCATCACGCTGGCTGTCACAGAATCAAACCTGTGACCTTTCAGCAGCACTAATAGGGACCTTTTATAGGTCTACCTCTGTGTGTCATAGGTCACCCAGATCTAAAGGTG
>JAQNCA010000006.1:15799935-15811784 GCA_029783725.1 Acanthurus tractus | reverse complement strand
ATCATCATCATCATCATCATCATCATCATGGTCATTGTCATACTTTATTGTCTGGAAAATCATCAGCTTCCTTTCACTGACCTTCATAACGGTCCTGAAGTTTTGAGTTCTGTGTTAATGTTTTTATAGGATACAAGTGAAAAATACTTTTGAACAATACAACATGACTGAACAGTGGGCCCTTTCCTGCATTCTGAACGTCATCAGGAAGTCAAAAACGTCACAGATACTTTGAAAGACAAACTAATAAAAGGTGTTTTTCAGCAGAAGGGACCGGAACTCAGTTTCCCATAGGATGCTGAGTAATATGTCAAAACATCAGCTGCCACGGTGTCCGCAAAGGTTCGCAGAAACTAATATCCTGACTTTAATCATATTGTTTGCCTGCACATGTGAGAATGAATGCGTGCTAAAAAAAAAAAAAAAAAAAATCTCTTGTGTTGAGCTGCGGCGTAAGTGTTAGTGGTGTGAATTCCTGGGATGCTAAACGGATAAAAGGAAGCAAAAAGAGGCATGACTTCACTGCTAACTGTTCCATGCAGGATATTTTTGACCATCACAGGCGTCATCGCTGCAGTAGGTCTGTGTGTGAGAGTGTATTTGTGTATGTGAGACATCACAGCTGAGAGGATAGGCCAGCTTCCTGTGTGTGTTTGTATGTGTGAGTGTGTGAGTGTGTGTGTGTGTGTGTGTGTGTGTGTGTGTGTGTGTCTGTGCCTACTCAAGTAAAACAATGGATGAGAACTGTCCCATATTTGCGGAAGCACAACCAGTGATTTAGAGAGTCATACTGCAATCTTGTGAGACACTGGGGTGAAGCTGTGTGTGCGAGTGTGTGTGGGGGTGTGTGTGTGATAGTGTGTGTAAGTACAAGCTGTACTGAGTGCAGGTGTGACAGGGGGAAACAATTACGCAATCTATTATCCTCCATCTCTCAGAGGACATTTGTGCGATCGTGTGCAGAGTCTGTCGATGGTCCATCCAGAGACGAGTTCCTCTGTTTCAGCGGACCAGCAGCTCACATTTTAACAATTATCTCCATCAGTTTACTACAAAAGTAATTATTATAATAATTAGTGATAAGTCAAACATGAATTGAGGGATGTCACACAGAGATCCTTAAAGTTTTTCCACCTGGATATGGTGAAGTTGTTTTAATGAGTTAAAAAAAACAAAAAAACAATAGTAATTCAACAGTATGCATGTATTTGTTGTTTGCGTCAGCTGACCACTTCCTTATGCACCAGAAACAGCTCCTCAGGTGTAAAAAGTAGTTTGACAACTCACTCAAATAGTGCAGCTACTCCTAGCTTGCATGCTAGCAAGCTGCGTAAAGCTACTGTGAAATAGCAAAGGGACATGTAGCTCAGCATACAGACAAGATGCAGTTTAAACTGTGTGAGTTCCCCTTCTTGTGTTCTGCGTCGAAACCCTAAAGGATCTATTTGCTGACAGATGCCATTAGCTCTGGCTCTGAGGGGAAAGCTGTGTGTTTGGAGCCCCTGCAGAATGTGTCTATCCAGCACAAATCATCTATTAGGAAAACAGTTGCCGTAGGGCCAACCACAAGCATCCGGGCAACTCTCTGGGTTGTCAAAATGCTCCCTCTTGCTCTCTCTGTCCCCCTTTTTTTTCTCCCCCCCCCCTCTCCTTCTCTCTCTCTCTGCCTTCCTCCCCTCTTGTCTCAGAGAAAAGTAGCAGATGGGGAGACCAGTGTCAGCATTTCCAGTTGGATCAGCTGACGGATATGCATCCCCTGTTTCCGTTCCTGTTGGTGTGTGTGCGTGTGTGTGTGTGTGTGTGTGTGTGTGAGTGGTTGCTTGTGTGGAGGAGAAAGGTGAAGGGAATAGCATGCATACAGCAACTTTGACAAAGCATCTCTGTTTCCATGATGAGGCCACCAGAACAGGATGAGAGCAGAGGAGGAGCACAGAGGGGCAGAGCAGAGGACTGACGGGGGTTCAGTCACTTCTATTATCCACAGAAATGGGTCATTATCCGATAAGATTATGTCCCATGGACCTAATTGCACTGTACTTCTTGTTTGTGGAGATGGATAATGGATATTGATTAAAATAAATAATAAAAAAATGGTACAATAAAACATGATGGATAAAGTTGTTTCCGTCTACTTTTGCATTTTCAAAATCTTTATGAAGTTCCTCATTAAGACTCATATTAAATAATAGAAGTATTGAATTGAATTAAGAGATGGAGAAACAGACAGAAAGTAGTCAGAAAAACTGATCTTGTGCGATATGTAGATAGAAATACATGCAGTATATATTGGCAAGCTTAACTTGGTTTGCATAGGAGAAACACTAACAGAGAAGAACAAATAGAAAAAGAAGGAATGCTATGAAAAAAATGACGATGAGGAGAAAAGCATGAAGACAGAGATGGAGGTTAAAGGAGGATGGAAATTGAGAGTTGGGGAGGAAAGGAGAGTAAAGAGGGACAGAACTGAGGAAAAGAGAGAGAGAGGAAGAGTAACAGATGAGAGAATGTGTCCCAGTTCCAGGGTGTTTATGCATCGATCTGTGTGTGTGTGTGTGTGTGTGTGTGTGTGTGTGTGTGTGTGTGTTTGCTAGAGTGGTTTGTGTTGCAGGGATCTTGGCTGCTGTCAGGCTAGGGGAGTCCCAGAGGAAGCCAGTCCTTGTTCAGTTTACAGTGAATGATTCCCTTCCTGCCCTGCACAGCCCTGCAGGCCAATGGCCAACCAGGTTTGTGTGTGTGCATGTGTGTGTGTGTGTGTGTGTGTGCATGTGTGTGTGTGTGTGTGTGTGTGTGTGTACTGCTGTGCTGCTTCTTAGGGTGACCTGGTTGAATGAAGGAGAGAAACAGTTCTGTAAATGAGAGGTCACAGGTTGTGTAATAGTCAATGTTTGTCCACCAACAGCCATGTGTCCGGTCAGTGTCCTAAGCTCTGACTGACCTGCCTGTTTTTTATTTGCACGCCACGTGCTTTTGGAAAAGAAGGGGTTTTTGTGTATGTTCATGTGTGTTTGGTGACAGATAATTTTTGTGTTTATTTCACCACTTGTTGCATGTTCCTTAATATCTTTATTTCCTTGGATAGCAGTCTTTCATTTATGATAATTGAGAAGAAAAAGACAAATGATTTATTGCCGAGTGTGTTAAACTGACTGCAAAGTCATCAAGTGTTGGGAACGGCACACAGACCTCTCACTGAATTAAAAGTATCCGTACTGAACTGTTAAAATACTTTAATGCATTCACTAAGTACACTAAAAACCAAATAATTAGGAAAAACATAAAAGAAGTTAAGCATTTCAGTACAAACAACACATCATGTTTTATTAGCTGTCTGCTCATATGTGATACCTCACGAGGAAACAAGTTCCTGTATCTGTTGAGTAAAATTTATGTTATTATCCTTGGAAGTCTTGTGAAGAAAAAAGGATGAAGTAGCATTACAAAAAAATAACACCGTAATATCTTAGCTGACACTATTGCAAGTCATGTGGTGCTGACACTCACTAGACTCACTAGAAAAGTAAATATTAGTTATTCAGCAGAGGGGCTGATGACTTTTATTTTGATATTTTCAAGAAAACAAATCAAGTAATAGAAATTAAGATTATAACATAATTAAGATTTAATCTGACATTTAAAATTAATCATCAGAAAGAGTTTTTTTTTTTTTTAAACTGGAAAATGTAGAATTATTGCTCAATTTGAAATATTAATTTGTCACACACTTGGAAAAGTAATAACTCCACTGTTATGCTCCTTGCCAACTCTGTTTAAATCCGGCAATAATATGGAACTTGTCGGAGCCATGAATCAGCTCCAGTCCTCCCAAACATTTTAAACTACGTTCCAGTGTTTCCTGCAGGATCTTTTTCCTGGCACTGCCGCCTCTGAAACGGCATTTCAGGCAATGCTCTGTTTCAGCTGTTACACATTTAGTGTGGATTAGATGTGCTGGTGTCATCTGTTACATCTTAGTAAATGCTATCATCTTAATTAGAGAACAGCACAACAGAACTTTACTGAAACTGGTAAAAATGTTGTTTATCTAAAAGGACAATGGATATGATAACATGGCCAACATCTTCATGGAAAAAGTCCATAAGGCTGCATTGAACCTTGTGCTTTTTGAGTACTGAACAGAGTTTAAAAATGTGAAAAATGTCCAAAGTGCAAGAGGTTGTCACTGAAAGTTAGCTCAGATTTTTGGTCCAGTTTCTTTGACCAGATATTTTGTAATGTAAATCATAATAAAACAAATGTTGGACTACTTTTCATTCAAGCAAGGATTGTAGATTGTAACAGCCATTTAAAACTGTATTTTTTGAATTTCAATTAAAAACACTTAAATATAGAATCTTCACTCAGAATCAGTAAAGGAATGTATGGGAAAAAAAACTTGTCGACTCCAAAAAGAATGAAAAATAAATCATAGTTTTTAAGATACTGAGAGATTCATCCCCGAAAGTGATTTTCACCCCTTTAAAATATAAACAGTGTCTCTGTTATTAAATTTAGAGTTTAAATTTGTACTTTCAGTTACACAACATTCAAATTATTTAAAAGTAGTGGATTTGCTGATGGGCTACAAACATTAGTTTTACTGTCATCTCAGTGTTTAAAGCTGACTTAAAACACATTGATCACAGTGATAGTGTGTTTTCTTAGTTTTAGGTGTGTTATTCATGATTGTTTTTGCTGAAAATGATGAAACCCTCAGTCTCAGCTTTAATAAACACCACTGAACCTGAGGCAATGCTGTCATCTTGTGGCCAAACACTGTCATTCTCTATACATGTGAGGCAGAACATGTCTGTAAAGAACACATGAAGGAGAGTAATATTTTATTCAAAAATCAAATAGCAAAGAGTCCACATAAGAATAATAATCAATAATAACTCAGACTTTATTTAATACATTAAATTCACTTGGTCATATAATATGTAGGCTATTACTTGTAAAAAAGGTGGTCACATTGCCATTTTGCTGCTTTTATGGTTTATAAACAATATCCATTCTATTACAGTGTTTGGTAAAATCACATTTTATTAGAAATAAAACTAAATACAAATAAATATTCACAATAGTATATTGTAAGAAATATATATATATATACACAGAAAGATTTGTTGGGCGTGAAGCTGAGCCACTTTGCCCGGTGAAAGAAAACTTTTCATGCCTTCTGTGATCCGAGTCAGGATGGTCAATATTTGGTCCACCTCTGCTGCCTAATAATCAGATCAAATCATTCACAAAAAAAATAAAAAATAACATCACAGATTCCTGGAACAAAGTTTTTCACGACTGCTTTTCTTAATATTAGATGATTAAAGCACTTCGCAACAATTTGATTACACAGTATAAATATACAATCATACAAATGTTTCACTTTAATCATCACTAAAGCCTTTCAAAAACAAGGCTGTGTGCATTTTAACATGTCTTATCACTTTCTTTGACCTACAATTGAAACTTTTTAAAATGTTCTCTTTTGCAGATTTGCCTGTTTTGTACAAAAGGACCTTTTGAAAAATTACCGACATTCCACATAGGACACAAATGGTTACAGAAACAGGCGTCAAACAGGCTCAAGGAGATTAAAAGTATTTACCAGGAAGATTGTCAGTCATTCAGAATTGGGTAATTAAATGCCAGATGGTGGGATTTTTCTTTGTTTTTACTGCTTTGTTGGTTTCCTTTTGTGCCAGATGTAATCAACTATGGAATCGTTTCTGTGTCTCTGTGTGTGTTGCTGTTTTCCCACAGTGGTTTTTCATACTTGATCATCTATTTATCAAGACCGACATGCACCGAAACCTCACACACTTTCTGCTCACTGTAAGAAGATGCTATATGTGCTTATATGCAGAAAGTACACTGGACTTTAGTTTACATCACTGTAAAGATCATACAGGTCATATAGGTACAGTATAAGCTGCATAGCCTGATCACATATTCTCCACATAAACAAGAGAACATTTTGATTATGAACATTGAATCAGAGCTTGTTCAAACTGTAAAACCAGCACTGTTTGCCACAGGCTTCAGCGCCTTATTGTACTGATGTTAAAAGACCTTTAACTGGGATACTTTTCCCAGCGTAAAATAGCACTTTCAATGTGCATTTAAAGACTTCAGTGAGCGTGTCCGTGGTTCCTGTCGCTATCTTGCGTTATATGTTGCCTGCGGGCCTTGGCAGGAAAAAGATGGCCTTCTGACCCTGGTGGGTGTCTGGTCCTGCTTTGGGTTGGCCGTTCCTCTTCAGCCCAACATACCAGTTGTACTTCTGAGAGCAATATGTGTTGTAGTGGTTTTCTTCATACTTCTCCAGGAAGTAACACTCATCGTTCAGTGCTTGCTGAGACAAGAAAAAAAACAAAGGGGAGAGGTTCAGGGTTGGCAGAGGAAAGCTTGTTTTACTGTAAGTCTTTTAATTCTTTCTGTGAAATTGTTTTGTCCAAACAGACACAGAAACAGAAAAACACAGAGTTAATACCAATGTATTGCGCTAAATACTAGAAATAAGAAACTGCAGGACAAATGTGTAACTCCTGAATGGCTTTTGTTACTCATCTGTTGTTTATAGGTCCCAGTTACAAACTATTTGCCACAGCTACTATGATATCATGTGGAAGATCACATCTTCTTACACTGTAATTTTCCAGTCTCGAACAGTTGTGGAAATAACCAAGGTTGTTACAAAACAGTTGCATTTAGTGACAAGTTAATAGTGTTTACAGGATGTGACAAACTGATCCCCGATTTTGAAACTATTACAAATTAGTTGGAGTCAGACGGGATCTTGTTTCATAATGTAAGAACTCACTGATCCGTATAGGCGCCCTTTCTTGTTCATAGCCAGGTACCTTCCTGTCATCTCACCCTTGATGAGCACCACTCCTACACTCACAGCCTTCAGCCTCAGGATATCTGCAACACATATGACACTGTTTAACATGACATGACTGCATGAACTTGTTTTTTTTCCATGGATAAAATGGACGTAAGCTTATTTAAACACAACATAACCTTCTTCTTTCTTTACTGAGATAAATATTTGCCCAGCATAGGCGCTGTTTTCTGAATAAATGTGCACACGGGGTAAAGACTTATGATTACAGACCCAAATCACTGAGCAGCTTTACCAGAACTGCTGCGATTACATACCTTCCTCCAGAGGACGTTAACCGTTTATTTAGTTTGTCAAACCCACGAGTCTTGACATTCTTTCATTTTCACAAGTTCAAAGTGAGTTTATTAACTCAAAAAAATCTTAATTTTATACCCTCTCTTTGTTTATTATTCTTTAACATCCATGAAAACTTTATTAGTTAGTCATCAGCAAAGTTAGAAGTTGTTAGAAGTCAAAGTATTGAAGTGTAAACTTGAGTTACATGTATATTTTTATTTGAATATTTTCTCCACTGCTGGATTCAAATGACTCCTCTCCATATTTGTTAGTTTATTCCTGATGCTGAGATACAGCAACAAATCACATATTAAAAATAAAGAAAAATAGTTCCTTTCTCACCGTAAGGGTCATTTTCCTGCCTGCTCCCATTCACAGTCCCATCGGGTAAAATTCTCAAATGATATCCTCCATTCTGGCAATACAGTCTGGTCAGTATCCGCTGCTCCTGTCTGGTTAAGTCCAGAGACGCGGGTCCGAAGGGCAGCACTGTAACGTCTCCTTCAGACATCCTGCACAGAGTTTGAGGCTTGGACGAAGCACAGTGGCGTCCCTGTGTCTGCAACGACAGAGCAGATTCACCGTGATCGGTGTCCCTGTCACCTGGACTGTGTCTGAGACATGAGAGAAAGCAGGAAGGGGAGGACAACGACGCCTTCATGATGATTACGGGAAATGCCTCCTTCCCCAAACCTTCCTCACTCCCTTTCTCCCTCTCTCTGCCTCTCTGTTTCCTTCTCTGTCGACCTTTAAAAGGTTCTCTATTTTTTTCATAAGGTGATAAAATTCGGGGAATCAGATCTGGATGGAGGCCAGGCTGAGCCACATGACCAATCTTGTTTTCCAGCTTAACATCACTTAGATTCCCTCTTTGTGAAAACGACTTCCAGATGGCAGTGATGCAATTTCACCTGAAATCGTTGCAAGGGCAGAGAACAAAACCAACAACACGTGGACACAACAAAGTGCAGAGAAACTATGCTGTAATGACTTTTCCTCCCGGCTTGAAATGTTGCAAGTGCCAGTAATAGACTAACAAGTGTATGCAACAGTTTAACTGATGATACTGTGATCCACAAGTGAAACACAGGAGCGATGTTCCCTGCACTGCTTGACGCAAAAAGGTTTTGACACCTTGCAAACAGCTGGTTTCAACCAACTACATTTTACCAACAGTCAAACAAATCTCCTGCAGCCACTTGAAATCTTTCCGCTCCTGGAGCTGAAATCCATCTACTCCTGTCTGTCTTACCTTTGGGCTGTCTGCTTCCTCAAAAGCTTATCCATAAAAAAAGTCTAGCCCATTTAAAGCCACAATGTCAGTGTAAATCTCAATATCCCCAGAGGGTACAGATCCCAGAGCAACAGTGACTGTCACAAAGCCCAGAAAAGGAGCTGGAGAGCAGTAAAGGAGCCAGCCAGCAGTGTTGCTTACAACTCCGGTCTTGTCATCATTTGTAACCAGAGGTAGCGTATAACTGCAACAGAGCCAAGCTAGCCCACATCTGGAATGTCTCGGAAAGGCATAAGGAACAGAGGGAGGTTGAGGGGAACGAAGTGAGAGAAGGGAAAGCGAAAGACAGAGCAGTTCAAAGCCACAAGAGGAATGTAAGGCCTACCCACTTACAGCAATTTTTTCCTTAAGAAAACAAAAACCTAGAGAAGAACGATGTATTACGGGATATGAGAGGATAGTTGGTGCCAGACTGGCCCTCGGGGACCTTCGGACCGAGTTTACTGGTGAAGGGATGACGTCAAAAGTCCAAAAGTTGACTGAGTGCAGAGTCAGAGTGCAGAGGCGTGGGAGGAGAAATCAACCTGTGTGTGTATGTTTCGAAGATAGTCTGGAGTGACGTATGTTGTGAATTAGGGTAAAGTTCAGCAGGAAATAACAAAATAATTTTGATTCACGTGTGTGTGTCACTTTAAGTTAGCCTATAAAAAACAAACACGCGCAAACACATACACGGCAGATCACCCACATTAAAAGTATCGACCTGCTTTCCTGGCATCAAAAAGATCCTCATCTGTTATTAGTGAATCAGCGGAGTAGATCATTATTTGTACATTCTCACGCAAATAACAAAGCACCTTTGATCAAATGAATCAGTCACCCACCTGTGAGGAAGTGATGTGACTGGGCCAATGATGAGCCAGCATGTCCTCCTTTTTTTCCCCTTTTTTTTCTTTCGAGCTGTGGGTAAAACCTGCTCTTGGTGTCTTTCCTCCACCAGAGAAGTGGCTGGACTTTAGAGGCCTTACTGTGCATGTTGGTATTTGTACCCTGTCCACCCTACCTCCACCTCACCACCCTTCGAACAACATCAGAGGGCTCATTTTAACAGGCCAACGTCAGGACTAAAATCATTGCACTAGAATAGAGAGAGAGAGAGAGAGAGAGCGACTGAGACGGAGTGACGCAAGTGTCCAGGCTGCGGGATCCAGCCAGAGCCTGGAAATGAGCAGCGCTGCCCGTCTGACTGAGTGCTGATGCATTCTTACAGCAGCGTCCTCCTGGAGACACCAGCCAGCAACACAATACAAACATTTATAAAAGACACAAAGGAGGATGACTTCAGCTCCCTGAATTATTCTTACATAAGCACCTCTTCCATGGGGATACTTAGGTCACTTTACAGGCTCATAGGACTTGCTTCACATTCCTGCAGAGTTTAAATGTGTACTCATCAAAAATAAAAATGCTTTCGACAATAATAAACCCACATGCAGTAAATGTCCTCATTGCATAAACGCAGACAAAGTCGTAAGAGGCATGAGGTCAGAGGGAGCTGGTGTCTGATTTTAGAGGAAACGCTTCATAAACATAAATACGAATGATGTGTCTATTTTTAAAGACGTAACTGATGGTAAGCGAAGTGTCACTCTGCCTCTCAGCTTGCAGTTTCGTAACAGGAGTGAGCAAAATGAGAACGCTGACATTCTTTCTAGACAGTTTCTGTCTGCAGACAAAGATATTGGACTTGTAATAGACTCTCATCCAAACAGCTTGTGACAAGAAAAAAGCCAGAGAGATTGCTGTGTTGATTTACGAAGGAAGAAAGAGCACACAGACCTGTTATTGTGATAGAAGAACAACTCTTAAGGGAAATAAATCATGGTCGAGGCAAAGAACTCATAATTTTGCAGGAGACACCAGGAGCATTCCCCAAAGCCCTGTCATCTTTATCGTGATGACTTCCTTAGTGAATGCATTCAGTTGAAAAATATATATTTTGCAGGGTTGCTGACATCTCTTAAAATAGTGAAAATGGCCTGTAAGGACTCTGCAGTCTCTGAGTCTATTTTTGCACAGTTTCACTGTCTGCCTCGCACTTGCATGACAATAAACACCAGTAGTGTGCAGCCTGAGTGAATTATTCATTGCGGTTACGTCCTCTTCTAATGGATACTTCAAGCTCTTCTCTCTATAATTCATTCCTTTTCTGCATCTAAAAAAAAAATCCAGGCTTTCTAAGTTGTTAAATTCTGAGACATGAGACTATGATAAGAATGTACCGCAAAAAAAAAGTCAGTGCACTGCCAAGAAGGTCTGACCTACTTTTCTATCACCTGTTCAGTCTGAGTTTTCTGAGGGTTTTCTTTTTTTTCCAAACAGCTGTTTTACTTCAATATACCAGGAGATGGCAGAATAGGTCTGCTTGGGCAAATTTACAGGAATGTCTATGATGTGCAAAGTCCCTGCAACTGTAAACTGTAAACATAAATAAATAGCCTACAGTAGTTCTACACAAGTGATTTCAAGTGGGGGGGCTCTTATTCTTATGGAGGCCACAAGGAGGTACCAGAGGGATATCAGAAAAATTGAGTGAAAATGAATTATTATTATTATTATCGTTATTGTTATTGTTATTTTGTAATCATAGTAGTACCAGTACAGTCTAACATATATGGTTTCTTTAAATCCTCTTTGAACAACGTTTGACTGTAAAGCACAAGTTTGTCAGTGAGGTTAATAAAGGTTAAAGTCTACTAATGCAACAGAACTAATAATTGCAATAATTATAACCAAGCACTCAGACATACTTGAAAGACAAGGTAGTGTGCATGTAACTTAACATGTGGAGGCGATGAAGATTATTACTGTGCGTCCCAAGCAGAGTCGCATTCGCAACCCTGTTTCCTTGTGTTTGTTTCCTTTTTATAAATACCTAAAAAAACCTTTTGTTTGGCAGCACTAGAGACAGGCTGTGAACACAACACTGACATAAACTTTCTGTAGATGTTTCCTCAGGTTGACATGAAGCGTTTAATTTGATATCTCTTCTGAATCAGGTGATTTAATCTCTTATTTATCTTTTAATTGATATTGTTAAATTTCGAGAACTAAAAGGCATTTATGTCCACTGACATTTGAAAAGTTCAGTAAAAACACAAATTTATTTTCTGGTAAGCTAAATGGCAAGCTTTTTAAATATCATGTGCACATCTGTGACCCAAACCTTATAAAATAAAGCATTTTAGAATTTTATAGGTTTTCAAACCCTTGGAGGAAAAATACTGTAAAACACGTATTATCACTATTAATATTTGTGTTGTATTGTATTTGGGTCACTTTGAGTTCTGAGATGAAGACCTGTATGTGTGTTTACTGCAGGCAAGTGTAAAAAATCTGAATATTTTTGGTTTTCATTATTTTAACCACTTT
>JAQNCA010000006.1:15749607-15762595 GCA_029783725.1 Acanthurus tractus | reverse complement strand
TCGCCAGGATCTGGGAATACGTCAGCTTTGCTACAGTGATTTTCAGTTAGCTGGAGGGCCTTATTTGAACTTAAATGCACCTGAAATAATCCCTTATTGTACAGGAAAGCAGCTATGTCAAGAGTATGGGATCAGAGTGAACCAAATATGACAGAAAACCAGGACAATTCTTTCAGAAGATAATTGGGGTTATAGTTTTACTGTACGACCTTGTTATCTTTTCCAAGTAAGTTTGACGAACCTTAGTCTGACTGCTCGTGTGTTTCGGCACATTCTCTCAGTTGATCAGTGAGCAAAATCTTGGTATTTTATTAATACAAATTGGAGAACAGAGGTAAATGTGCAAGAGTGCGGGAACTAAGGACAAAAATCTAACCATTTAGATTCATGTCCTCAGTTTCTTTAGCATAATGACCTGATACTGTTTGTCTATTTGTGTTGGTCTCTGTTCACTTTGTCATAAGCTCAGGGGAATGTGAAACACAGAAGAATGGGGGGAATTCTTTGGTACAAGTGTGAGAGAGGAGGGGAAGAGGACAGAGAGGCAAGTGTCAACATAGACTTTTATTTATAACTGTCACTGTCCTTAGCTGTCCTTCCTGCCTGCACGCTTACACACACACACACACATCTTATCAGAAACATCTGGGAACCCTTTAACAATGGGTCATTTCATCTGTCAGCCACAGATCTGATGAAGCATGTTCAAAATATTTAAAATATTTTCATTTAATAGCTGATTTTAAACGCTTTAACAACAGACCTACGCAGTGATGCCAGTGACAGAATGCTGCTGTAGCAGAAGAGGAAACTTTACATGTAATTCAGTTCTGTTTGGTGGTTTAACTTATATGGAATCCAAACATAAATGTAAGTTTGTTTGGACTTCATGGGTAAGAGGTTTTTTATTTTTATTTTTCACCAAATGATGCCCACTTCAAAGCTCATTATTGATGTGATGTTACGACTGCCCGGTCCTCGTTAAACTTTGGATGTTGCTCTTCTCTACAATTTGGAAAACTATCGTATAACCTTGACCTCGTGAGTCATTGCAATCCATAAATGGTAAGGCGTCAGTGCTCACTTCATCTGTAAATGCACGTTAACTTTAGCTTTTCTGGATAATGTACTTGTTGTGGCATTTAATTCCTACTGTGTTTTTGTAGTAATTCATTTCTGTTGGCAAGCTTTTACAGAATCATATAGACCAACAATATGTTTTTAATTTAGAAACACAGTTTGAGCGAGCCAAGAGCCCTGCTTTGAGCCGGAGTGTCCGTGTGCACAGAAGTATTAATGTACAGTATATGCGTGTGTCTACTGTTGCCAGCATCTATGGAGAAAGTGGCTACGGGGAGCAGTATGACGTGCATGATGTATCTGCATGCAAGAGCCAGAAAAAAAAATCTAATGTTAGCTCATTGCATTTTTTGCCAAAATGTACAGTGGGGCATCCTCCAAGGGCGAGTAAGCTAAACACAAATGTGTGCCTGTGAGTTTGTTTTTATCTCAGTTTTCAAGTCATTGTTTCCAAAGTAGAATAGAGTCATAAGTCACAGTCATTATGGAATTTACTCAGCGTGCCAGCACAAATAGAGATAAACAGTGAAAGCACTTGAGTCATGTAAATACAACTTTGACCATGTAAAATATGAAAACATTTCACGTTGTTAACAACACTGTCAAGTAAATGACAAACAATTTGACGATGATACAGTCACAGGTTTCTGCACACACTGCAGCAGATTATGATGTTTGCTGATTTCAACACAGGGGAAGACTGACAAGTCAGCTTTTTATGTAATAACGTCCACTGTGTTGAATTTGTTGCCTTAGGATGCATTGCAATGGCACTATGAATGAAATTCCTACATTTTTAAACGATAGCAGAAGATGAGTTAAAAACTTTGATACATTGAGGAAGTAAAGCTACACTCTCAGTGGGATTACAGCAGCAGTACAATAGATAGTCTATTAACTTTCATTATCGCAACTAATATGCTCCTGCTTTAACTAGTGACATCATGTTTCATGGAAAAAAAAAAAGGAAAAAAGAGTCACTAGTGAAAGATCAACATCAAATTGTGACAGGAGGCACAACAGAATAATTAACTAGTAAAAATACGTATTGAATATTTACTTAAACTAAAGTGTGTCTTTGTAACATGGTAGCCCCAGATGGCTAGTGTTGTGGCTAGCTCGGTTTGCAGCAAGCTGGTAATCGTAAAACTTGACTATAGATAACAAATCAGCAGTTATAAAAGAATACCCACAGATAATGGCCTTACAGGCTGTTGAGGTGTAGATAAAAGATGTCCGTCAATATTTGCTTAGTTACAGATTAAACAAATGCTGAATGTAACACTGTCCGCTAAACTGCTGGAGATCTGTGCCAACAGTGGTTGCTACTAACAGAATTGAAACCAACTGCTGTTGGCAGAACAAAATGTAAAAAACAATAAAACTGAGTGGAGGTGGACGACTGTTTTACAGTTGCACAGTAACTATTAGAATACACATTTAATCACAAGCGGATGATATGTGACAGTGTAAGTGTATCTGAGCCTGTGTTCTTTTAAATTCCCTTCTGCTTTCCTACTCCTCAGTCTGTGGTCGGGTTTGATGTTTATGAAGGAGAGCATGAGCGTGGCCGGAGCCAGAGTGAAGAAATTAACAGCGACAGGCACGTTTCACCCACAAGGTGCTGAGAGGAACTGTCAGTGGCAGAGAGGAGAAGGAAGGGAGATGGAGGCCAAAAATAAGAGAACAGGGAAGCTAGAAGGAGAAGAGAGAAGGTCACTGCAGATGGAGATACAGTCTTGTGCAGCTCAGTTGGCACCGGGCGCAGAGCATGACATCAATCAGGCCTGTGGTTCATGCTCAAAGGTTTTTTAGTTTGACTATCACTTAAATGCTGCACCAGCAAAAAAAGGACTCCCTCCTCCAGTAGAAGCCCTCACAAATATAATGTTTTTTTAACGAATGTGGTGCAAAAACAGCCTCATATCTGCAGAGCTGTCCCTTGGACATTAAGCTGCTGTTGTTTTCTCACAGATGACTTTGCCAGGTGATGGTGGTCTTTCAAAACTGTAGTTGCGTAAGCAGCTGCTGGCCAATTCTCTGCTCCAACTTTGTGAAAGTTAAAATTTTTTTCATAAAGTGTCACCACATAGGACTTCTATTGTTGGATAAATTGTAACATAATATAGTATTAAGGGCACTTCTGGAAGAAGTAAAGTATGCTTTTTCTCTGCTGGACGCTGGTACTGTAAAACCACAGTTTATCCTTCAAGGTTGCAGTGTGGTCTCAGTTTGGTCATACTTTAGTTATTTTGACGCTACGGAGCCTCTGTGACTCACTGCTGACTGACATCTCACGATGTTTTTCTGAGTCAGTCTCGAGAGAGACAGTGGTGTATGTGTGTGTATGCATCTGCCAACATGTACGTGTGTGTGTGTGTGTGTGTGTGTGTGTGTGTGTTTGTTTCTGGCAGCTCATGCAGGAGCTGCTTGGCCTGTGTTTTATTACCCTGACTGGTAAGCTGCAACCGCTCCTGCCAAACATGTACACTCACACACACACACAGCTACATGGAGGACCTGTGGTATTCACATGAACATGGCCAATTACACTCCGTCTGTCTTCACTCTGTACACTTTCTGTCCTCTCTCTGACTCCCATCCCTCTTTCCATGAGACTCTTGATCAGTCCTCTCTTTTCTTTCCCTCTTTATTCCCCTGCATCTGTGTCTGGACTTCATTTCAAGTTAAACTACCGAAACGCCGCCGAAAAACATGTTTGCATGTTTGCCTGTGTACATTTTGTTTAGTAAAAATGGGATTTCCCTGCTGAGGTTGACCACATCATGCAGTAACTTGTATTTTTTGTTCCTTTTTTTTACAACGCTCATATAGCAATAATAAACCAAGGCATCAGTAAAGATGGTCGTTATTTTAAAAGTCCTTGATTCACTGAATCTCAGTGTCAGGATACAGGTTCCTGGTTTGCAGTGTTTTTCTAATAACAGATCTGATATCGTTACATTTAAGGACTGTAAGGATGTTATGTCATGAATGCGCTACAATTTTCACAAGTCACGTGCAGCTTTTTGAGGTCTGCAGCTTGTGCACTAAAAATCGGTAAAGTTGTATTCATGTGAAAATGATTCTGCTTGCGAGTTGCAGGGTCTCGATTCGAACTAATAAACTACATGGTATTGGATTGGTGCATAGACTTGTGTACTTGCTAATGCAGTATCTGAGGCATTTCTGATAATGATATTAGTATCTGAAGAACCCTGAGAGCTTCCCTGTGATCCTGTGCATGTGGTTGACCTCATCCAGTCCAGCAACAGGAAACACTGCAGTGAAAGTGACCCCAGCCTGGAGTTTAAATGAAGAAGAAGCCAAACTCGCTGTGAACGTGTGTCTCCTAGGAGCTCTTAGCGCCTCATGTGTTATTTGAAAGGCATCCATCTGTCCGTGGCTTTTCACTTCCTCACTTGGCCAACGTGACTTAAGTTTAATGGAACTTTTTGCACTTTTCAGCACACACTTGCAAACACACACACGCACACACACACACACACACACACACACACACACACACCAAAGAGCCTCCACACGAACGAAGGAGCTGTCAACCTTCATCACCAGCGCCACTGGGGATCCTCTCCCAGTATCCATCTGTCTGCATAAAGCCTCATTCCACTCACTCTCACTTGTAGTAACTGCATGAAATCAGGACAAAGGTGATGTTCTCTTCCAGTGTGTTGTGTGATTTTAGGCCAGATGACCAAACTTTAAAGGGAGAATGTGATTCTTTACATGAGCTGGTGGTTAAATCATTATGAATTCCCCCAAAATAACATACGCTTTATGAAATATGGCTTCTAAAGTGTCCTTCAGTAAAGCTAACGACCTCTTTTTCTTTACTCTGCTTTCTCTCAGGTCTGTCAACAGCCAAGAGGAAGTTTGCTGACTCTCTCAACGAGTTTAAATTCCAGTGCATTGGGGACGCAGAGACGGATGATGAGATGTGCATAGGTGAGCTTGTTTACATGAAATCCAATATGTTTTCTGAACCGGAAGAGGAGAGCCTGTAAATAGACAGCAGACAATGCTCTCTCATTTGTAGTCGCTGAAATAGAGCAGTCATATCAGCACTGATTTAAAGGCCAGCTTTTGTTTTCACTGCTATGTTAGTCTCAAATTATGCCATTAACTTTCTAAATCAAAGCTTGTTTTTTGATGAATTCTATGAAGTGGAATTCATTAACAATTGTAAAAATTGAATGGATGGTCATGCCAGTTTATCTTTTAGGTCGTTTGCTCACTGTGGTGTCTAAAGAAGAGTGAAAGAGGATAAAAATATCAAAACAAAAGCCTTTTCAGCAAAAAATGAGCAACAGCAGATGAACAGTAGCAGAACAGAAGCTAAAAATTCTAAGCAAGTTGAGACTTTCTGTACATTTACTCTGATGAATTTAACAAAGTTGGCAATTTTTCAATCTCTTGAGGGGAAATTCAATTTGATACTGTGATCATTAGTTCTGTTGTTTTGATTGTTTCCCTTTTGGAGATGTTTTATGATCTAAAACAGATGCTACTAATTAAATTTTCTTAGATTTGGGAAGTCAAATTGTGCAGAAAACCTAATCCTTCCTCTTAAGTTATTTGTCATCATTATAACATGACATTAGGAGCATTGTTTGCCCAATTTATTCTCTCTGCATCATAAAAGCTTTACTAATATAAGATAAATAGTCATGATAACAGTGTTATCATCTGTAATTATGGTATAAAAAAGAATCTGACTCTGACTCTGACTCTGACTTCACATGTCCTGTTTTTTTTCCTAATAGTGCTCTTATCTGACATGAACTCCTCCCCGACCAGTTTTTAAACCTTGTGCTGGCCTCATCCTAACCTTACTGGTGTACATGAAAAAAAACTGGCATACAACACATGAGAATAAAATTCTTGATTCCATGAACTCATCCGGGCCTCACATTCTGTCTTTTCGCTGTCCAAACAGTCCTCTGTGAAACGTGCAGCAGTCGCCACACCCTCCCATGCTGCCTGGCTCTGTCTCTGCAGGCTGCAGCTCCTCACTGGCCCGACCCACCCACTACTGTTGTTTAACTAGCCCTAGCTATCTTTCCTGAACAGCTTGCTGCTCAACTGGGCTTCACCACTGAACTGTTGTTTTTAGGATATTCTTAGTTTTACTCTGGTCAAAACTGAAAAAAACCACCAAACAAATAGCTTCTATTAGTGTTCTGGGTCAATATCACGCATGTTCATCTATTGTTCTCTCAGTATCACATTTTTATCGCCCTTTGTGATTGAATAAGAATGTAAAATTGAGCTAACTAAAACGTTTTCTGCTTTTTACAAGCTTTATTAAAGGGTTGCCCTGTTTTTCAGTGCATTCCTTGAATAGTCCTGAGGTTCTGCTCCTTTATAGTCGGATCTAACTTCCAAGAACCAGATCCTGTAGCTTGAGGTCAGATGTTGAAAAGCAGAGTGAGTGTTAAGTGTAAGCGTGTGCTTTATCATGAGACGATAAAGGTAAAAAAAAAAAAACTTGACTGCTTGGTATGTGCGTGCGCTCACTGCATCTGTAGAAACTAAGTGTGTGTTTGTGTGTTAAGTGCTGGACAGGGACGGAGGCAATTGATGTGGAAAATCTGACCCAAAACAATGAAGCCATGCCTGGCCTGCCAGAGAGCGAGGAAACAAGCGCTGAGCTGTGTTCACTTTGAAAGCTCCATAGAAACGAAGCGTATAAATTGCTGTTTCATTTCCAGTAAATGACTCTGCTGTGTCATGGCTTTTCAAAAAATCTTGTGAGACATCCAAGAACAGAAACAAAGCTTCATCCCTGATACCTTGCGCCAACTCCCTGCAGACACTCCCTGTGTCTGTTTGCATGTATTTGTGTGTCTCCCATCATCAGTTAAAAATAACCAACTTTCTGCCTCCTTTTCTGACAATCTTTTGTCTTTCTCTCTGTACCAACATGTCTGTTTTTAGCCAAGTCTCTGCAGGAGTTCGCTGCAGTCTTACAGAACCTGGAGGACGAGAGGACACGTATGGTGAGTGACTGAGCATATTGTAAGGAATGTCATTGGTAGTTGGAGATGGAGGTCAACCCTCTAAATCAGGACACTCAAGATGAATGTAAAAGCTTACATTGGTTTCTATTTGCCTTTGTATTGAAACAAATATGAGTAATCGTCACATTTAAATTTAGAATAATATGAGTAACATTGTACTTTAAAAGAAGATTGTGATGTATTGTTGCTGCCCTGTAATGTTATACTCATATGTTTAATGAGCTCACTGGGGTCTTTGTTATTATAATCTGTTTTCTTAAAAGCTGGTTCTATTAAGGCAAAATACCATTTCTGAGTTCCTGGTCAAGGTTGGGGTTTGGGTTAGGCTGTCCACAATGAATGGAAGTCAGGCCACACAAACATATGAGTGTGTGGGTGTGTGTTTTCCTGCAGATTGACAACGCCAATGATGTGCTGATTATGCCTCTGGAGCGGTTCAGGAAGGAACAGATCAGCGCAGCCAAGGTAAGGATGTGACGGCGCACACTCACAGCGTTTTTTTTGACACAATGACTTTCCTGCACGTGTGCTGTGCATTAGCATCAATAAGCTAGCAAACACAAACCAGTAAATCAATAAAATCCTTTTAGCGCATCTGATGCTGACAGAGACGTTATGGCTGGCAGACACGCATCAACTCAAACATACAGTTGATAAGAACATACAGGAAATCATCAGGCAACAACAGCTATTGTGTCTGTGCATCTGTGTAAAATAAACCCTATATTTCATAGTCAGTGTACTCTTATGATATTTTTTCATCACACTGGTTTCTACTACTTCTCAGTGGAGTTGTTTAAACCACTGACATGTTTTATAATCCCAATGAAATTCACCTAAATGCAAAATAATTACAGTATTTCTTCTGGAGTTAAAGAGGATGTTGAACATAGTATAGCATTAAGTACATTGCTAATATTTTGGAGTACTTGTGAAACCTTTTAAATGCTTCCTCTTTTACTGTGAGACTTACGTCGGCAGTCATTTGTCCTTGTCAGTCCTTTTCTGACTGACCCGCGATAAAAAATTACAAAAGAAAAACACATTGAAATATTTACTGCATGTCACTGTCCTCTCCAGTTTGGTCCATGAATGTCTATCAAGGTCTGAGCCATTAGTGCATGACCTGGATAGGAGATTAGCACAATACATAATCCTGCCATAAATCACTGATTCCCACTGGGGGGTCTCAGAGGCCAGCATGGCTCCCTCATGGCATGGCCGGTGTTGTTTCAGTGTGTCAGTGTGCTTAAATCTTTTTGTACCCCGACTGAAAGAACAGGAGGGTATGGAAACATTGTAGATAAAAACAATAATGAAGTAGGCAAACAGGAGGATGTTAACTTAACATTTATTATATAAACACTATGTTCCTTTGACATTTAACATCAAAATCAGCTAAATCCTTTTCTCTGGGTTATTCTTTTGCCAGCTGTAGTCAAAATGCCTGGTTTCATTTTCAGATTTCCTTGCAGCAGGTCAAATTGCATTTACCCTCCGCAGTCATTAGCCGTAGGAACTAGATGAGTAACCACGGGGGTCCCTCTCATACATGCAGTATTAAACATGTAATCATAGTTCACTCTGCTAATCCATCCCCATACAGTAGGTCATGTTTTGATTGTGACATTTGGCCAGATTAAGAAGTGAACGCATAATCTGGGCTGTCAGGTCACCATAAGCGATGTTCTAATCCCAGTTTAGCCCTAAAAGAACTGACAGCATCTTCGCCTGGCACAGTTTCACCTGGTACTAAAGCTCCAGAGCTGGCAGGCCGTTTATGAAAGAGCAGTTTTAGGAGAATTCCTGTACAGTGAGCGAATAAAGAACAGTAATAAAGTACATTTAAAACAGTTTCTTTTTAAAAGAAAAATCAGATGCAGATTTAAATCTTACACGCGATGGAATTCTCACCCTGCACTCTAAAGCACATAAAGCTGCTAATGTGAGGTTCATGTTTGCATAAACCAACAAACAAGAATGAACATAAGTAAATAAATCAGTCTTACAACAACATGAAAAACCTTTCTGAGTCAACACAGTCAGGCTAAAGTCTCTGAAGAGATTTACAGCTGCAGTTTTCAAGAGATGATATTAAGTTGCATTAATCAATGTTCACCTGTGAAGAATATCACATGTAAACACAGATGAAGCTGAATGAACGAATAAAAAAATAACGTCTTGCTTTATTCAACTTAGCAATCATGTGGAATGAAAAGATGTTCTGATTTGATTTGAACCATATGATAGGTTTAATATTATCAAATCAGAACATAGTACATTATTATTATAGTACATTATATTTTCTAAAGTGAACTTTGGTGTTTTGGTAAACTAAAGCAGCAAAGGAACAAGTGGATGTTTTTGAAAAGTTTCATGCCATGTGCTGCAGGCAGACGCAGCCAGGGGATGATGATGCATTGTTGACTTTACGTCTCAGTGACGCTTCATAGCGTTTCTTGACATGACGGAGCAGTTGTGTTGTAAGTCAAGCTTGTTTGTAGCTGTAATGAGTCAGTCTGGAAGCAGAGCATGATCCTGCATCAAAACATTCATTTACTTCACTCTTCCTGAAATAGAAGAAGAAAATTATCAGTTTGCGATCATCCTGGGAGGAGATTGCCACCTGCTGGCCGAGAATGGAAGTGACTTAAACATATAAATGTCTTTTTTCCCCCCTTCTTTTATCAAAAAAAAGTTTTGTTTCAAAAACATCATACATAAAACTGATTGGCAATTTTTGATTGGCTGTGTTACAGAGAAAGTCAGACAGTAGAACTTCAAGTTGATTTTGATGTAGTATTTGTAAATTGATATTTTAATTAAAACTACACCATGAAACTCACAATGAGAGACTCACCGGAGAGGGTTGCAGAATCATTTCAGGCACGATATCTTCAGTAAAATATGAAAAAGTCCGAGGCAGACGTAAAACAGAGGCCTTGTTGTTTAGAGGAACATTCATCATGTCTGATGCGTTCTGCAGCTGCTGTCTGTTCCTCTCCTGGCCCTCAGGACTCCTCTTGCTGTTGAAACTGGCTTGGCAGTGAAACACCTGTGTCATGTGACTGCAGCAGTGGCTGACATCATCGGCCGTCTGAGTTCAGACTGAAGAGGCTTTATTTCATTGTTTTTTTTGCTGATCTGGGAGTTTTATTTCCAGGAGGAGTTTGAAAATCCAGTTCTCACGCACTCATATAACTCATATAACCAGACTGGAGGTATCGGGGATCCAGGAAATTAAATATAAGACATATGAAGGCAATTAATCACAGTGATGCTAAAAACCCTGTAAATTCAATGATAATCTTAACAGTGCTGCTCAGTTATTTACAACATTACCTTGGATTGGCTTTTTCCATACATGCCATTTTAAAATGTCATTGTATAAAGTTCTGTAATGGGTACATTATATTCAGATAATAAATGTTTAGGTAGTTAATAAGGCACATTTGTATTCAGTCAACTAAAGTTGATTGTGAGTGTTTTTAACGATATATATCCTAAATCTGTCAGTAATATGTCCCATGTCCTTTAGACTGCTCTTTGAAGCTTCAGCCCATCCTTGTTATGAGTCTTGGATAAAGACCTACAATAATGATAACAGGCCAGGGCAGATGTACAATAATAAACCCCAGGGCCTCTTTGAAAGAGGGAGACCCACCCTGATCTCCCCTCCTCTCTTTATGTGTTCGCTTCTCTCATCTTGTTTGTCTTTTTGTCTTTTCTTCACATTTCCTACTTTAACTGGCTCGATCAAAGTTGAATGGATCGAACATGACCCATAATTAACATGCAACACTTTGAATAAGGTCATAAAAGACACAACTGGCAGCTTTTTTTTATGTCTCTTGATCTTCAGAAACACTTTTGTAGTTTGCCTAGTATTTTTTCGGTCCAGCATTCTGCGGGAATACACACCCTGCGCGATTAGTCCCTGGTTCATCATTAAATCATTAATCTATCTGTCAGGCTCGGTGATCTCAGCTCTGATGAAACAGGCTGTTGTTTAACAAGCAGCTGTGCTTCCCAGTGGAACAAGGTTTTATTGGATTCTTTAAAAAATAATATTGTTTGAAGCTAAAAGATATTACTGTTAAATAATGTTTGCTCTCTGCAGCTCAGTTAGATTTTGTCCAAAAGCAGATAGCAATCACTGATCAAAATACCTGTCGAGACTATGTTTATTTGATGAGGATTAAAATAGTAGTTTGGTTTGCTAACTTCACAGAAATTGTTCCTTAAAAGGACATACTGAATTTGAGTTTGCTGAGATAAAGCAGTCAAATTAAATGTTTTTTTATTCATCCGTTGCAGGAAGCCAAGAAAAAATATGACAAAGAGACAGAGAAGTATTGTGCAGTGCTGGAGAAACATCTTAGCCTGTCAGCAAGGAAGAAAGAGTCCCATTTACATGAGGTAAGATGCTGTGTTTGATTTGACACATTTCTCAATTTTTCTCATGAATTTTCAGTCAGACAGTTGTCGTAATTTCTCTTCCATCGCAGGCGGACAACCAGGTGGATAACGTACGGCAGCATTTCTATGAGGTCTCTCTGGAGTATGTCTTCAAGGTGCAGGAGGTCCAAGAGAGGAAGATGTTTGACTTTGTGGAGCCTGTAAGATGAGCCTTTTTGTTTCTGTGCACGCACACACGCTCTTTTTCAACATTACACATACTTCCTTTGACATATCCACACCCAGCAGCTGCTCACTACAATCACACTTTACTGCTGTTGACAAAAAGCGGTTAAGAGGTTTTGGCATGTTGCTCAAGGGCACCTCAGTGGTGGTTACTGAGGAAGTAATGCGTTTTGTCTCACACATACCCAGCGAACCAGAGTTTTAACTCGGTTGGAAAGCACAAAGTGACTCTAATTGACTGTTTTGAGTTTTTGTTTGATATTTACCAGATTTAACTTTCTTATTTTCACGTGAAAACAGTTTTGGGTCCATTAGGTGAATCTGTACTATATTTACTTCCATCTGCTTCTTTGCATCTTCCTTTTCAAGTTTATCCGCCTGATCTTCATCCTCTCTCTTAACCCATTGTTTTCTGTCTTCTTTGCCCTCTCACTTTTTTTTAAATCCCTCACCTTATACTCTTCTCACACATCCACATTAATTCCCCATCTTCCTTTTTTTTTTTTACCTCTTTGTCTTTTCTCCCCTTTCTTTTTTCACAATCTTTATCACCTTTTCTTCTTCCTTTATCTACCTCACTTTCTCAACGTGTTTGTCTCCCTCAGCTATTGGCGTTTCTTCAGGGCCTTTTCACCTACTATCACCACGGCTACGAGCTGGCAAAGGACTTCAACCACTTTAAGACTGATCTCACCATCAGCATACAGAATGTAAGAACACACACACACACACACAAATCGTAATATCACACAATAATCTTGAGGGCTGCATGTAACACACTGATACATTACTGCATTGGTTGCCTATCGGGGGTTCCAGGCCCCACTAGAGGTCGCCAAAGCTTCACAGGGATCAATAGGCCTTCTTTATTTTAATGGATGGAAAGGCAAAAGGAGTGTTGACAGCTGAGTTTATTATACAGTCTATGGGTGAAGGAATACTTAGAAAATTGAAGGCGACCATTATTTCTGTATGTCTGCGAGGAAAACAGAGAATTTGTTGTTTTTGAAAATTTTAAATTTAAAGTTTTAGAAAATAAGCTGTAAGAACCTCACAGGATTACAGCTTAGTAAAGACCTGAACACAACCTATTTCTGCCAAAAATGAGAATTCCTCATGTCTTTCCACATTAAAATCTCTCTCTTTTTTTTTTTTTTTTACATATTCCTTACTCCGCTAAAAAAAAAAATAGCTTAGTATCCTGTTGTTGCGTGTTCAGCAGA
>JAQNCA010000006.1:15723377-15738738 GCA_029783725.1 Acanthurus tractus | reverse complement strand
GTGTGTGTGTGTGTGTGTGTGTGTGTGTGTGTGTGTTGCACACAATGTGGAACTGACCTGCTGTGTGTAGCATTTTCTACAGTATTTATGAGATTTAAATTCCACATGAAGAGGAAAAGCCTGGGGAGCTGATCTTTAGCAGACAATCCAGTAAAAGCTCACTGTTTTTACTTTTTTTTTTGTCAAACAACAGCTTCAAAATTATCCATTAACTTTTTTTTTTCAAGCACCTGATGGATGTATTATGTTGAATCAGAATATGACATTAATTTTCATAAATCACTTTTCTTTCTTGTAGACAGATTGCCTTTTACCAGTCACAGTGGTCACTATAATCATTTTAATTTATTAGATTCTTCTCATGTGGCTTCAAGATTGCAAAATGAGTTTTGCCAGCACCAGCTGATTTAGAGCATGAAATAAAGACTTTGTAGACTTTTAAGTACTTAACTGCTTCATGGTTGTGTCTGGGCTTTTTTTTTAATTTAGTTTAGTTTAGTTAGGCCTGTTTAGCCTTGGTTTTTGTGGTTTGGACCATTTCCCTGCAGCTTCCCCATCTGCTTTTTACAGAATTATTTTTTTGAAAAATAAGTTAGTCTAGTAAGCCAAGATGCAGTTGAGTCTCGCCCAGTCCAGTCTGGTCCACTGTGTTACAGGATGTTCCAGTGACCTGTTTTTCTTTGTTTGTCGGTAGCTAGGCCCTCTCGAAAACTGAGCCGACAGGGGAAGTACTCCAGGAAATGACCGTGTGTCTCTGGCAACGCCACCAGGAAATGGCTCCATAGTGAGGCCAACTGGAAACAGAATGAGAAAAGTGTGTTCGAGAGTGTGTTAGGAGAAAGGAGTGGAGTGTGGTGGGTTAAGAATGCCAAGGTAGCCGGTTTGAACCTGGACCACACATGCTTTAACGCATGTATTCATGGTTTTGTGATAATCATAAAATATGACATGTTCTTGCCAACTTTTTACAGTTTACAGATTTATATCTCCGTCACCCCACCCCGCTTCTTTCCTTCTGTTCAGCTTCTCCCCCCGCAGTTCATCCGTTTCTGTTTATGGTGCCTGTCTGCATTTGCATGTGATGAGTTGCTGTGTGAATCCATAGTGCAAGAATGTTGATCTTGCGTGTGTGCTATTTTTTTGGTATTTTTTCCCCAAGGCAGCAATTTCGCGGGAACAGCGAGGTACTTTGAGGACATCGTCCTCTATTAAACTCCTTCTTTGGGATGGTCCTTTTTCTGTTCCTCTCATTCACTTTTCCTCTCTAACTCCTCCCACCACCCTGCTTGCAAACCTAATCTTCGTCCTCCTCCTCCTCCTCCTTTTCCTCCTCCTCCTCCTCTAGTTTCATCTCAGCTTACTCTTCCATCCCATGCAACTCTGGTTTACAAAAAAAAAGCTTTAGATTGAGGGTTGGTGTTTTGTGGTTTGGGTAGCAGCTGCAAAGTTTTCTGTGTTTTTTGTTTTGTTTTCCAGCACCTGGTGGGTGCAGAGTATTGGCTCTGGATGAATAATTTCATTAAAAAAAAACCAACACTCAGCTGTCTTGAAAACAGATAGCCTAAAGGCTCCAACCATCACGGCCGTAGTTTCAGCGAAATGAGTTTATTCTCATAAGATTCCAGGAGTGTATAGTGATAAAGTTTCATGAGCACTAACTGCTTTAGACCATTAGACAGAAATGTTGAGGGATGGAGAAGAAGAAGAAGTGTGGGTGGAGTGCCTCTTTGATTTCAGATACCTTTCTTCAGGCATGCACTAGCAAGAAAAGCCACACAGAGTAATTACCTCGTCTCTTGTCATTAGCCTTTGCTTGTTTTATCTCTTTCTTCTTCATTCACTTATTTTCTCCTCATATTTCACCTCTCATTGTATTTTTCTTGACATTTGTCTCCCATGTGACATTTTTAATTGTGTTGCCTCAAATCCCTCAACTAACTTTAGAATGGCCTCAAGTTTTCAATACTGCGAGGTGAAGGATTTTTGCAAAGGTCTTAATGAGGCAGACGAACATTATTCACTTTGATCGTCGCCCAAGCTTTGCTTTATTACCTGATACATAAAAGAAAAAGATCAAAGGGTGAGACGGATACAGAGGTGTAAGACGATGACTGAGTTGAATTTAATGTTAATATACAGTTTGACATTGAGTCTGACCTGCATGCCACATATTTCATAGGGTTTTAAAGAACCTGGAACCTTTGTGTGCTGCCTGCTCAGTAGACTATACAGCGATAATAATTGTTAGCTGCAGAACTGAACCAACAGCATAAGGGGAGGATATGACATTTGAGTTGGAAGGTCAGACTTATGATTACTGCACGGCCCTTCACTGCATTTTTGTCTCAGAAGACTCTCAAAACGGTCGGGTAAAAACAGACCAAATGCACTCCCTGCTCCTCGAAGTGAAGATTGATTGATTTCCTCTAAAAACGTCACTGTCTCGTTTTCAAATCCTGCATCCCTCTGTCCATCCACCTATGTTATATTGCAGCTGTTTCTTTACACTGCAATTTATGTTACATGTGATGTGTGTCAGGCTGAGTTCAGGGCCGTGTTCGCGTCTGAGACTGTCCGTTCACTTATGAAGCGGTATCCCCATTTCAATGATTCATTGAGTCATTTCTCTTGGAGGGCAGGCTTTTTACCCCACCTTAAAGAGTAGAAAGTTGGAGCAGGTATAAACACATTTCCTTTAAGACGTGTTTTGGCAAAACTTTGTGCTAACTTGCTTTTTTTAAGCATATTCTGGCTTTTAACAAAGTAGTCGAAATGCCACGCTCGTTAGCTGGTTTCCCCTTGTCCTTCTAGCATTACCAGGCCAGATGGGATGCAAAAACTTCTTCGGCGTTTTCTAGCTCAGTGTCTTCTCTTGGTGGAGCTTCTCTTGAGTGCTTCCACAGGTAGTTCAGGTGATGTTTCACAACAGAAGCCTGAACTGCCTCAATCAGATCTCGTAAAAGCATAGAAATGATTTAACAGGCTTTCAGATGTGTGAACTTCTCACCCTTTTTTCCAAGTTCGACACACCCAAGTTTGATGATCATTCAAGTGAAGCTTTATTCAGTTGCTTGTATTCACACTGTCATTCTGTTGGTCTCCATCCAAAGCTCATGACCTTATGTTCGGGCTGGTATGCAGACAGACCGGTAAATTGAAGCTTCGCCTTTATTCTTGGCACCGTCGTCTCTTTTTTAGCCATCTGTGCTTGGCATCCACATAACTTATCACACTGTAATAATCCACCTATTGATCTCACATCTTACCCCATCTTTTCCTCTTCTATATTCTTGTTATGTTAGTATTATTTCCAGAAGGATCCTTTTCTTCATCACCACATTATCCTGCGTATCCTGCTCTCTGCTTCTGCTTCTGTTAGAAAAACAGACACGACTTTAGAGAAAAACAGGAAAATGCTTCCAAGTGTACTCTCAACTACTGCAGAAAGCACTGTTAATTCAAATATGGCTTTAAAAAAGATAAATTGACGATGGACATTACACTGAAGTCAAGGTTTTAAAATGCCTCTTTATAAAACCAGTGGGTAAAATCACAGGGGCTCTGTACACAATTTTATATACTGTCTAATGTTTGTCGCTGCTGTAGCGTGACCCAACTATTGTTGTGTAAACTAATGAGTCAATGCAGCCATAAACTGCTGTTAAAATAGAAATTTTCAGATTAAGTCTCAAAATGAAATCTGGGCACCATTATTCAATTGTGCCTTTAATGAAAAGGGATATATCACTATAAATCACCATAGCAAGTTGTCTTAAAAGAAGAAAAATAAGTTTGCCTGGTTAAATCTGTAAATCTTTGGTATTTGTACAACTTGTTCCTTCTTGTATCTACCAAGATACAGCATGAATCCAAGCACGATGGTAAAAAGGAGATATGGAACTTACAGCACTGCACAGGCCTGGAGATGTGCGGTATAAATAATATAAGATAAGAAGGTAGAACTCTTGATGGTGCTGGAGTTTGTGAAGGATCAGCTGATGCTCAGCAGATTTGGCAATCCTTCTGAAGTAGTGCATGCTTCATTTACTGTAAGTGGGTGTGTACATGTTTGCTTTCCTGACTTTGATTTTAAAAGTATGTACTCCATACACAATCAAAATCCCCTCTTGCTTTAGTGATACATTGATGAAGTTTGGATAAAAGTGAGCCCCAGACTTATTTTCAGGATTTTTTTCTTGAAAAGACAAAGTGTGACTTTTGGAACAAAGTTTATTTATTCTTTCATCTTAAGGGCTAAAATTCAAGTGCAGAGAATACTGAGTGGCTTTTAAAAGTTATCTGTTAAGTGGAGGATGTGGTGTGATGACAGCTTTGTGTCAGAGCTGGTGATTCAGTGCCAGAACCACTGACCACAGTGTCATATCCACATACAGACTGCAGTTTGGCTGCTTGTGTGTGTGTGTATGTATGTGTTGTTTTTTTCACTCATCACAGTGGCTGGTTTGTGTGTGTAATCAGGCAAAGTAGGTGTATGGTAATGTGTTTGTGCATATAGCAGATTATGCTTGCAAATGACATTTTCAAGGGATTTTTTTTTTCTCATGAAGGTGTGAAATCAGGTGGAGTCTTCGCAGTTTCGTGATATTTTGTGTGAGTTGAAACCCAGGCCAAAATATTTTGCAAAAAGCATACGACTAGCTGAAATGTTTTTTTTCTTTTTTTAAATAACCTATGTACTTATTCAAATGTGTGTGAATTTCTGTTTTCTTTCTATTATTCAGTGCACATGTAGTTGGTCAAAAACTTATTTGGAATGAATGCATGAGTATCTGTATTACCTTTCATTTGCTTTTATTTAAACCAATAAGATGATACCACTTTCCATATTAGCACTCTCTTTGCTGTGTGTTTAGCATGGAGCTAGTGCCACATGTATATTAGCATAGCATAAAGACTGGAAGCTGGAGGAAACAGCTACAGTGGCCAAGCATTGTCTGAAGTTTAAAAATACATCTTAACATCTAAGCATCTTAGCATCCGTAGCAGAGCTCTCCAATCCATTGCATTTTATCTTGTTTGTAGAATCTTTACACAAACATAAATATAGAGACAACTATTTGTGGTTAGGTGTTCAAACTATTTCTTGACGAGTAACAGCCTGGGAGCATTGACTTCCTGGAATCTTGTTGTTGCTGGGTAACCAGCAGGGAAACTGCACAGTCGTTACATCCTGTCGGGTGTTTTTTTTTTTTTTTTTTTGCTGTAAGCAACAACCCTGCTGGCAAAATGGAGTAAAACAGGTTAAAATATTCTACGCACACCTGAACTGATATTGACTTTTTACACGGGCCTTTTTATTCACAAGGCCACAATGCATTTTGCTGCTGCACCTAACCACTGCAGCACTCTGCTTTGCCTCCTACGCCAGCACTCCTGCTACTCCAAAGTAGCGGTATGCCGACCTATTACAGTCCCACTTCAAAAAAACCAGACCTATCTCGAAAAACACTTGGTTGTTTGAAAGTTTGAATGGAAGAGGAGAGTGTATGCTTCAGCATAATGTGTGTAAAGTGGTGGATACCACAGAGGCGATGTGTGTTACCGTTTTCATGTGCATGCATCTGTTTGGAGCTTTGTGAGGGAGTAGTGGACATGCACATGCATTTTTATGTTGTGAGTATTTGAGTAAGTGTGTATGTGTGTCTGGCTGACTGTTTACATGTTTTCAGTGTTTGTGCTGCGTGTCTGCTAAATTTGCTATAAGTATTTTTCGCGTTGGCTTTTCTCTCTCTGTGTGTTTATGCCTGTTTATGTGTGTGTTCTTTTCATTTGTATTTGTTGCATATGTGAGGGTTTTGGTGTGTGTATGTTTTAGTTTGTTAAATCTGTTTGTTGTTAAGAAAATAAGTGCCTGTGTGTGAGATGCCCTGCTAGTTGTGAGTGTATTGCCTGGTGCTGACAGCAAAGGGCCTGAGGGTTGATGTAGTGTGTGTCTGCTGTCACGGCCTTGCAGTCGTGACTTATTATAGTCGTTGATCAACTGCAGGACTATCTGCCTACCTGTCTGTTTCTCCTGCCTGTCTACCTGTTAATCACCAGGATATAGAGCTTTCCTTCATTGTACCACAGTAACTAAAACCACCTTTTATTTGTCTCTGACTCTCATAACTCAGCCGTTCTGGTCTTTGCATCTCTCCGTGTCTCTTTGATTTGTGGTCATAATGTCTAGTTCAAACCTCAAGCAGAAGGCTGGCCTTATTCTACTTTTTCCGACATTTTTTTTGTTGTCAACAAGTCCAATAAAAAGACCAAAACAAAAAGCACAGTGGCCAGCTTCCATACGCTGTTTGTGGCATCCAGTCTCAGGCATGGTTGTTTTTTACTGAAGATACACATTTTTGAAAACAGATCACAAATAAAGACTCAACAAATAATAACGAAAGAAACAAAAAAAGGGACTAAATACAGGATTATTTTTTTAGGACTGGTTTAAGTCAGATATATATATATACATTTAAAACTCGAGTTAGTATTTAGGGCGGCAGGTGTTGTATTTGGGGTTAACTCAAATAAAATCAAGTGCAGCTTTGTGTCTCACGGGTTTGTTTGTGATAATTTTTGGACAGCAATGTAGGTTTGTGGCTCAGAGGAATAGGCAACGTCATTCTTAAGCTACATAACAACCAAAAATTAATTGCTGGTTTTGGTCTTTTTTGTGTGTGCTCCTTATGCTTCAGTGAATAAGTCATCAAATGTGACAGCCTGAACTTCAAGCCAAAGTCTTAATTAACAGCCTCCTAATTTCTCTGCGTTCATGTCTGTCTCCGTCCAGAGTTGGACAACCCAGAGGCCAGAGTGAAAGAGATTCACTCGCTGGTGCACCGGCTGCCTGAGAAGAACAGACAGATGCTGGAGCTGCTGATGAAACACCTGGGCAAGTAGGTGGAGAATATCACACACATAGACAATTGCAGTCATATAGTAGTTTGCTGCATCTGACACTGTGCACCTAAACAAAAAAAACAAAAAAACAAAACCCAGAGGCATTTTTAGCTGCAGTTACTATGTTGTGCTAATAGCCGTTGTGAACTCTCTCCCCTCCTCTGTCTACATCCACATTGCTGTAATACTCCTTAGCTTGATTGTTGTTGTTGTCTGTCCTCGAGGAGGATTATGGCTACATGTAATCTCTTGACCACATGCATAAAAGCGGCGTGTACTGAAAATAGAAAGCTATCCAGAAACCACCAGGCCAAATCTATTTCCTGACTTATCCCTGGAAGAGAAGGAGGAGTCAATGGTCAGGTGCTTCTATGGACACCAGAAGGCCTGGGGGCTACTGAGGATGCAGCCTGTTAAAGTCTGATGTATTGCAAGCCATAAGATGCCTTGATGCTTCAGTTAATATTGAGATAAATCTGGTTGTTTTATATGCATTTTGTTTGCTTTGAACTTTTATTGCAAATGATTTTGATGACTTAATTTTGATCTGAAGCAGCTTCTATCATGTGCTTAGAAACAATTTTATATGTGGAAAAAAAGAGAATTTTATTCCCCTTTTAAAATCGACATCTCGTCGTCTATTGGCCTCAAAATCACAAAATCAGAGTCTACCAGGGGATAATATGATGCCTCTCAGCCTTTGAACTGATTGGAACACAGTGTTTTTTTTTTGCTCCAAGACATCTGAGCTGGACAGATGCTGACGAGCACTGCCAATGATTAAGATAAACAAATCTGTTGCTCCTGCAAGTCTCCTGCAAAGATCTCATATTTTCTTATGAAGACCACCACTGACAATTTTGCAAAATTTCTTATTCTCTTCTGTCTCGTAATTCACCTCCACATTTTGGAAGCCTCTGCGCTGTACTTAGGCAACAATATATTGCGTAGACAAAGAAATTTTTAATTCAAAAAGGTTTAATGTGCCTGGATTACATAACCACAAGCTGCTGCAGCCTTTAAGCAAAAAAGCAGGGCATGACACTGTTGGCTTACATGCAATTATTCCACTAATGCAGCCGACTGGCATTGTGTTTTCAGTTTAAACCCACATCTAAGCCCTTTGGCTTTATAGGGCTTTTCTTCAACAGGAGCAGCATGATATAATGTGTGACAGTAGGGCATCAGTCATGCTTATGCATCATGTAAGTGAGGGTGAATGCAGGTACTGTATATTAAGGGCATGCACATCTTTACTCAGGCTTAGTGGATTACACCTGCCTTAGGTTGAATGCTTTGTCACAGTAAACATACCTCAGCTCACTATCTCCTTTAGTTCAGTTTAGATCAGAAGGTTTATTCTGATCTGATAACCCCCCCTAAAAGGCTCTTCTTTTAAGAAAGAAATTCCACTCAGCTGCTAGTTTATTGCAACAAAAAATACACACTTTCAAGGTGACCACACATTTGAACTCTTCACCAAAACGAATGAAACAAATTAACAAACATCACAATCTTCTAAAGGGAAAAACTTGGTGCAAGACTGTTGAATAATACTGGTAGTTTAAGCTCCGTGTACCTAATTAACTAGGTACAACAACTAAGTATATTTGATACAGCGACAATTGATACTTAAGCTATTCAGGTCATAGACAGATAAATATGTGGGTCGGGGAAAAAAGAAAAAATACATTCAAGCTGAGACTGTTGAGTAAATAACCCAGTCAGACAGCAGTGAGGGTTGTATTGGATCAGATGGAGAGCGACAGAACATACAAGGCTAATTATTGTAACATTCAGTAAGATATTTTTCCGCCTCTCAAATATCTGAATAAATCCTACTCTGATATGCTTTCCTTGCCTGACAGCTCTCTCAATTAGAAATTAATTAAACTTTTACTCAGTCAGTTGTGAAAGCATAAGCAGAGAAAATGAATCCTCTTGATGTTTCTCTGGCCATTCACTGACTCCTGCTTAATAACTTTGACCTGTCGTTTATAGACGACTGATGTTGTTTGTTGCTGGTGCTCTTCCAGTCTTTTCTTTTCAGCGCCCTTGCTGTTTCATTGATAAAGTGTGTCACATGCTGTGCATAAACCTCTGAGGGGGGAGCAATCTTTGAGGTGTACCAGCAGAGATCTGATGTGTGGCTGCTTGCTGACTCTTTGTTACCTGAACACTCTGGCTGAATGTTCTAGCAGCTTGGCCACAGTACCCACTAGGATGTTGTTGGTGGTTCCTGCTGAGTTAGTTGAGTGTTTGTCTTTTTTTTCCCAGTTGGTGTGAAACTGCTATTTTTCCAAATAAATACAGAGCTTCAAGTTCAAACTATATTTTGTGTCTTGTTGCACAATCCTATTATCTCGTATAACTGTGCCACTTCCGTGATTCTACAAAGGAGGAATTTTTCTCTTTTTAAAGAAAAGCCAGTACAATTTATTTGAAAATGTTATTTATTTTTTTTTATTTTCAAAATTTCTGTTTTCAAACCATTGTTTTTCTATGACAAACTGTTTCAGTAGCCAATTCCCAGTTTGTCAAGTTGTTATGTCTTAAAACTAGTATTTTTTCTTTCCTCTTGAGGGCAGCAGATCAAGCTGTAACCACAACACTGACATATTAACCCATGACAGACAAAGATATTGTGTATTTACTCTCTTTTCTGCTCTTTTTGGTCATTGAAAATGCCCAAGGGAAATTTCTTCTTGCTTGTCTGAGATTATGCCGGTCAGGTTACCCTACATTGGATTTGCCAGAACAGGAATTTAGTGGATAAGAGCTGGGAATGCTGAAAAAAAATCTTTGTGCCACTGAGGGGAACTGCACAGTCAAGGGGTAATTTTCTGAAGGTTTTTCCCTTCGAGTGACACCTTTCACATTATGTCATAACTGGATCAGTTGTTGGTTTGAAGAAACTGAGTATAACAGCCTGAAAAATGGTGAGGTTATAGATTTTTAATGTGGATTTAGGACGAAGTCACTCACTCTTTCTCTGCATCTGCTCCTCCTCAACAGTGTGGCCAGTCATCACCAGCAGAACCTGATGACAGTCGCCAACCTGGGTGTGGTCTTTGGTCCGACCCTGCTCCGCCCACAGGAGGAGACGGTGGCAGCCATCATGGACATCAAGTTCCAGAACATTGTAGTAGAGATTCTCATAGAGCACCATGAAAGGGTAAGAGGGTGTGTGTGTGCATGTGTGTGTGTGTGTGTTTAAAAATAAAAAGTGTAACTCAAAACAGTTTGATGTTGAGGATTGACGATTAAATAAATCCCATGGATTTGTGAAGGGGATTATCTAAATGTAACTGTGCATGAAAACAACAATTAACACAACTAACCGTTTGTAAAAAATAAGCACCTCACACAGTATAAGTGTACATACTCTTTATACACCTTAAAGCCACTTTCCCCTTTAGATCCAAGCAGCTTATTGGCAGGCCAAGCTGCTTACAGATGTCACCATAGCAACAGACAAATCAGCCTGACTGTTACAGGCTCTATCGTTGTGCACACACGGTATTTTCAGCCACTGAAGACAACAAACGGTCAGACGCGCTGACAAACAGCACATGTGCCACACCTGCGTTCATGCACAAATTTACACACGGACAGGATAGGTTTGTGTTCAAAGAATGACACACACACTCGCGCACACATGCACTCAAGACATGCAAGCTCGTTTTATCCTGCAGACTTCCAAGACAACAACTCTCTTGGTTGCAGATTGAGCATGCATACTGTGAAAGAGCTGTTTTGATTCCTAAAGACAGTCTGTTCTTCTCGTATCTGTCCCCTAGTCACAAATAAAAGAGCAGTTAAGTTCATATTTTTTAAGGATTTGGTTCACTTTGTTTGCTGCTTTGAGCTGGATACTTACATACTGAAGTGCTCTTTTGTTTCTCTCCTTGACAAAAAAAAGACTCTCTTTCAATGAAAATATTACATTTTGGTGGAAAGAGTTATTTAAATGATTTACTTGCGTTAATTCTAGTCAGATTTTTTTGTTTTTTTGTTTTTTATTTTTGAATAGCCTAGTGTCACCAGTCACATTTTGCCTCAAAGGGCCTTCTGACATACTGAAACATTTACAAGTTTCACATGATCCTGCTTACGATACTTTAAAGCAACAGTTTCAGTGTGTTAAAATGGATTCTCCAGCGTTCAAAAAGGCTTTTTTTTCCCTTGCGAGTGGAGCTGTGGGTGTGGAGCTGGCTGAAAAGCAGAAAAAAATGGATGACAGATGAAAGGATGTAGAGTCAATGACATTTGACTTTGGCTGAAATAACAGACTAATACAAGCAGAGCATTAGTTATGGAAAAAAAAATGTTTGAAGAATACTGGGACACGTAATCTGTGAGGAGGGAAAAAAAAAACTTGAAGCGCAGCGCATATGTATTTTTTTTATCTCGGCATGGGATTTTCTGTATCTTGCCTAATTCTGCTTCAAGGAGCAGAAATAAATTTATGAAGTGTCACAATCAGTGCCACAAAATTGTAGACTGAAGCCCACAGTGTTCCCTGTTGTGAACTTTCTGCACATTTAATCATTTCCAGGCAAAAGAAGTTTTTAACACAGCAGCAAGCAGCTGCAAAGACTTATCTGCAGTTTGTAATTCAAAAGCATGAACCCAGAAATTAATATGAGATAAACTGCATGAGCTCTCTTTCTTACGAAGAGGAGGAGGGTTAGAAGTATTCAGTAGACATAAAGTGAGTCATTATGCCCAGTGGGTTCATAGTACCTATGTATTGTGTCATGTGGCTATCTTAGGTACTGTTTTTGTTTTAAATCACAAACTGCATGTTCTCACATTGCAGCACAATGTTATCACTGTTTGCTCCTTAAATGTAACACCGAAACAGCACTAAGGACACTGGCATTTTTTGTCCTAAAAATTCCTTTGTGGAATTGTGTCTTTAGCTGTTATCCAACTTGACTTTCTGTCTTCTTTGTTTAGATATTCAGGGATGTGCCCAGTTCTGCCGGCGGTTTGACCAACATGCAGCTCAACCTGCCCAGGAGGAGAAGCTCTGAGAGCAAAGCCCCATCCTGCAGCGAGAGGCCTCTCACACTTTTCCACACACCAACGCATTCCCAAAAAGGTGAACTGAACCACATAATTTGCCTGATTTACAAAAAAAGTAAAATGCATGGATTGCTCCTGTTTTTACCCTCCTTAGTTTTTTTTTTTCCTTCATTGAAGTTGACTCACACCTGCTGTTAGTTGCCCATAGATGGTGTAACAAAGTGTGGATAAAGCCACGGTGACGTCAACCGTCAGTTTGTGGAGTGCTGTTTTAAAAGCCTCAAGTTTGGCATGATGACTGTCATCGTCTTGCTTTTTTTGGGGCCAGAAGTGACCATATTTGAATGAGAAGGTGGAGTTGGAGAGGATGCACAACATAACCAATGTGGTGCCAAGCAGACAGCTAGCAGCTGCTGCAGCTTAAAGTAGCCATGCCCTTAGTTATGCATATCTTTAAGCGTTTAATGTAATTTAGAGGAATAAGTTGTGTAAAAATTCTCCACTGGTACGGTTGTCATGAACAGAAAAAATATATTTTGAGACAAACATGTTTATTTATCATTTTTAAGTTTGCCATTCTAACATGGGGCTCTTTGGGGAATGACTCAGCCCTAAATTGCCATTGGAGGAACTACAGTTTTTCTCACTTCTGTGCTGGCTTCATTTTTCCGCCCCAGAAATTGCCGCTCGGTGTTGTCATATGGTGAACTTGGAGGGAACACGAAGTTCTATAACCACCACCTTCTGTTAAACAGCATAAGCTACAAGCTGCCAGTGGTCAGTTTTTGCTTTGAGTTCCCAGTCAACAGATGTACGATTTTTTTTTTTGAAACAGGAAAAGGCACGTCAGCATAAAACACTTTTCTGTCTAAAAGCACCGAAGTGTTTGTAAATGTTTCTTTAACCTTGCAGGTGAAAAGCGAAACAGTGTAGCCAATGCCACGGTTGCGGAGCTGCAGCAGCCCGTTTCCTCCTCTGCCAACTGTAACAGCAGCAGCAGCAGCAACAGCAGCAGCCAAGGTCGAACCCCGAGACACAGCCTGACCAGCAATGACGGAGAGCAGGACACCCGCCAGATCCGGCCCAGCTCTCTGTGAGTGAGATGATCAGAATATGAAGCCGAACTTAACCTCTGTCATTCCTCATTGATAAATCAGGCCCTTTTACTTACACTGTTTATTAAAAGAAAAAAAAGGAAAAACCACTCATTGACTCACCATATCAACATTTTTTTTTTTGTTTCTTGAAGTGTTTGGGAGGACACGCAAGCACTTTGTAAAACATTAAATCCTTGAGACAATCTGTTAGAAATTATCAGTATCTTGTAAAACAATAAATGAGGACCCTTGTTCATATACTTAAGCTCAAAGCGCTTTGTGAACACAACATCAAAACAGACACATATTTAAAGATGAAAACGAACACAAAGAAGTGAAAATAAGAGAATAGTCATGAAAGCCAAAATATAAAAGCTTTATACAGCTGAACAGATGTTTGTGAATGAGATGTGAAGGATGAGCAGAGTTTGCAACCATCTGTATTTACAAAGAGACATACATGCAGACTTATAAAAAAAAATATGAAATTGAGAATTAAATGCACTTACAAACACAAGGATCCAAGAACACGCCGGCCTCTTTTTTTTCATGCACACAGAAACTGAAAGGCAGAGGAATGCGTGAGCACACATACACACGCATACACATATCCACACATACATACACATGCATATTTGGCACTCAGAGCCTAGAGAAGTAGTCTTGTGACTGGCAGGTTATCGGTTTAAATTCCAAAAGCGTCTGGGAAACATTTGCAAAGAGGAACTGAACTCCAACTGCATCAACAGTGTAAGACCGTGTCCACTTCCCCTGAATGGGTGAAATTTATAGAGGCAAATGAGGACATTGATATTTTCAATGACAGACTTCCATTCTTTACCACCCTTTGTGTGCAGGTTGGCAAAGTTGCATAGGGTCAAATTTAAAAAGTAAACCTCGTGAATTCTTAATAAACTTTTTGACAAAATATTTTGTGCATGTGAAAAAAACAAACTGATGCACATGGATGTTATTTACAAGTTTGTAGCACTATTTATATATAATAATATAATATACCCGTAATTACTTTTATAGAAATTTGATTTGAAATCTGCTACACAAAATCCCATTCTCATGCATCCACACATCAACATATCATGATGCATAATCTGGTTAAAAAGGTGTCGAATACAATCAAACTATGAAATGAACCTGGCATATGTATCTTGGATTAGTCTTACACGGTCTGCCCGCGTTTGAGGCCGTGTCAGTTTCTGACAAGCAGTTTACACAACTGAAACCTAAAGCCTTAAGTCAAACAAAAATATTTGTACAGGTCTGAACAAGCCCCTCTCCCCCGTGAGAAGTACTGTAAATCTTCATATAAACACTAGACACGCCCATCCTGAGGTTAGTAACAGGGTAAGACTCACACGGCTACGAGTGGAATTCATAGTGACGTGAGCGCACACACTCACACAGGCTGACACACGCAATGAACACATGCCAACACACACACAGTGTTGTCATCTGCCTGTCGTGTCCGTCATCATGGAGTCGCCTGTTCCATCTTTTTGCCACTTTGTTGTTGACGTGTACCTTGTTAGAACGCAGCCAATCATCTCATTTACAGACACTGTAGTCAGAGACCTGATTATTTTTCTTCTTCTACTCTCCCAATGCCACTTCCACTCCAACTCCTTTACTATCTCCTCTTAGCCTCTTACTCACGTATAATAGCTGCATCCAGGATTAGTGTGTAGTATTTTTTATAATTCTTTTGGGTCATTTGTGTCCATTTTTTTGAGGATTTCTTGAATTAGTGTCGTTCATTACCGTTTGTCAGTGACATGAGGAGGGAGGAGAAAAAGAAATACGTACAAAATAAAAGCAGAGGCTGCAAAAGCCTGGAAGAGATATCCATGTGCATTGAGAGCAGGAGGGAGACAGAAAAACATTTGCAGATAGTCTTCCCATGATGAGTCACATTGAAGAGACATTTAATGACTTAGGTGAACAACCTGTTGGTCAGGGCGCTGCGCCAAACGGTGCATGAAATTATATGTTCACAATCTTCTATCCTTATTTCCTGCTTTGTTTGCAGAAGATTATAGTCCTGTCAAGTGTTTCATGCATGTGGCCACTGAATGCATGTATTGTATGTATGCATGTGTGATCAAGGTGAAATAGATGTACCTTCATTAACTCTGCCCCGATCAGTTCAGTCATTATCATCTTGCAGTTTCTACAATGAAAAGCCTGAATGCCCTTTTCACTTGAATAATGACTACATTTTATTTCAGGGCATTAAAAGAGCAATGTATGGTTGCAACTCTAACAGATCCTGAATCCAAACATCTAACCATCCATCCGTCTACCCACTCACCTAC
>JAQNCA010000006.1:15697765-15723277 GCA_029783725.1 Acanthurus tractus | reverse complement strand
CCTTCTAATTTAACCTTAAATCTTGGAAAATATAAAGAAAATGGCATAAACAGAACTGAAGAAGCAACGTTTGGGACTTCTGGAAGCTCTGTGTGAGCTAAATTTACTTCCAGGCCCGGAGCCGAGCCAGACCCACTGGTCACACATTATTGCAAACAGATTTAACCTCATGTGAGCGCGTTTAAAGCAACGCACACACACATACACATACACACAGCACTCTGCCATAACAGATAAGATTAAGTTTGACAAAAAACATCTTTCTCCTGTTCAGTAGCTATAGTGACCACATATCATCCATAAATAATCATAATACATGACCAAGTGCACAATATTAGCTTTCCAAAACTATTCTGTGAAGGTCACGGGGCCTAAACATCAGTTCAAGTTACATTTTTTTAGTGGTAGGGGATTTTTAAGAACTTTCTAATAAAAGATTAAGTTTAAGCATAAGATATAAGATGTAATCACCTTAACTTTAGATAATTTAGATAACTAAACATTAAACATTCGTTCTTATTAATGCTCTTGAAAATTCGAAGAACTGAAACATGAACCAAGATAAAACTATATAGAGGAAACCCACATCTGCTGAAGTGGTAATGCTTAATCTAATGCTTAGTCATTCTAAGAGTGGATTGTCAAAAAAAAGGTGTTAATCCAAAAGTCAGTTAAAGGTTCACCCACGTCTCAAGTCCCCATGAGTGCTACAAAAAAACACTTTCACATTGTTAGTGACACATTAGTCTGTTAAAAGTAAATTAAGTACCATCATTTGCCTATCCATATAAAGTTTGACCAGTTAAAGAGGCACTCATCTTGTTTTTCCACATGAAGATATTTTTAGTAAACACTGTAAACAGCCTCTGTAAACAGGGAAAGATAAATGATCCCAGCTCTGAAGTTGAGACGACAAAATTCCTCTTTTACAGTCTTGAATAACAAGCTGTGGGTGTGAAATCTAAAAAGAGTTAGGGTGTGGCCAGGGAGGAAGTGCCTACCGAAGCAATGCTATTAAGTTGCATTGTGGGTATTGTAATATCCAGTGTTTTGGCTGCGTAACTTAGGACTAAAAGTGAGGTAATCATGGACCCTGTTGCTTTGATTTTAACTTTACCCTTTTAACTCTGTTTCTTCCCCAACTGACTTTGATGGAAGTGCTATTCAGTTTGCTGGATTGCCCCTTGAAATCCCTTCAGCAGAACTGGTTTTATTTGAACAGTTCAGCATCAGTTGTTCTTCTTAAAACAAGTAGCCTTCTCCAATCTCTCAAAGCCAGAGATCCCAACTTTTCAAGAAAAGCCACCCTGTATCCTCATCAAAGACATACAGAGGTCAAAGTTCGACAACAGGGCTTTCAAAAGAACTGCACTCCCCTGAGGCCAATTCAACTTTAGGTTTGGGCACCTTGACTACTGTTCAGTGGTTTTGTTCTTTCTTTATAGTTTGTCTTCAAGTAGGAATGCCTGGGGATCTCTTCACACTTGTTTTAAAAGATCACTTTAAACTTTCTCACAAACAAAAAGCACACACATCACTTATTCTGGTGATGCAGAGAAAAAAACAAGAGAAAACTTGGATTTAAATCAGCAAATGAGGCTAATGTGTTAATACAAGAGCAGGTACCAAAAGCTTACTGTCTTACCTGTAAAACACAGTATCGACTTGGTGGTTGTCAAACTCTTTTATATCAGTGACAACAGTAAAAAAACAATAAAAAAGTCCACAGACCCTGATTTGACAAGATTTTAGCTTACTCATCAGTGGACCCAATGAGGCCCCCTCAAGGACATCTGGGGGTCCCCTGACCCCAGTTGGAGAACCTCAGGTCTAGCATTTGTGATTAATATGACTGCAGGTCCAATGGACTTAACCTTAAACCTGACGTACTGAGATGAACCCATAAAAGGTGAAACGGCTCCCCATGTCTTCCTTGTGTCCCTTTGGGGGAAGTCAGTAAAATTTTATGTATTCCTCCTGTCTGTCTGGCATTTCTGAGAAAAAGTAATATAAAATAAAAAAGAGCGAAGAGAGAGCACTGGATGGGGAAAGACTGAAAATAAAAAAAGAAAGCTGTTCAATTAAATTACATCCTCTGCAGCCACATGCAGCAGGTGAGAAGCTGAAAAATCTTGATTGTGACCAGGATGTTTTTTTCTTTTTTAGAAAACCTGCCACAGAAATATTTCGTCACAGCAGCTGCACACACATGCTGCAGGTTACGTGTGTCCGCTGCTGGTTTCAACTCATTTTTACGGACTACTATTTTTTTTTTTCTAGCTCTATATGGAAACAATCTGTCTCTGTCTCACACTACTATATCTATAGATATAGCACTGAGTCCTGGCAGTTCTTTTTTAAGGACTCAACTTAAGTTTAGAATTTTTTGTTTAAAGCTGCAGCCCTGATAACTGGATATTTTTAGATATGATCAGAGATATGATTAGAAAAAAGTACTATGTTGGCTTTCTTTCATCAAATTTTTTGACATTTCTGTATATAATTGATCTGGTGTGCAAACTATTGACCAACACATCAAGCTGCAGTCATGAGTGTTGCAGCCTGGTTGCATGACTTTGATGCTGCAATGTAAACATGAAATCAAGCGTCAAAATCATGATCAGTGTTCTCTAATATCATTAAGTCTGGCAGTCTTGTTATTTTAACTCAATAAGCTTTAAAAAAAATGCTTTTAATCCACCAGTCTGACCTTGTTGGCTTCATTTATGTTGTAGCTTTGTCTTAATATTCGCACAAACAAATAAGTAATATTACTTATACAGGCAAGTTGAAAGGAGGCACTGAGGGGATGAAGTTTTGAGTTGGATTCAGAGCAGCTGAAAAGCAAAAGGATCGGCGGTATTTGGTGATTTCAAACAGTTTTATCCTTTTTGAGGGAATTTCTTATTAGCAGGGTAATGAGAATGACATGACTGTCATTCTGAAATGATTTTGAGTTTGCTTTAACTGGGAAAGTAAGGAGAGGACGCCATAAAACACCTGGCTCACTCTGCTATTGAGATAAATCATTTTGAGATTTTGGGGTTAAAAAATATCCGTGTACATAAAAGAAGATGATATGGTGTCAGCGCATCATATATTCATCATACATCATCATCTGTTGAGATAGAAATGCAGCTGGAGGGAAGAGGAAAGCTTAGTTACCAAACTTGTCCAACCTCATGCCTTTCCCTTTTATTACAGCATCTCATACTCATTGGTAGAACCTGGAGATAATGTTGGGTTCAGTGACACCTCTTTGACAGCTGCAGCAGCTGGAATTTATGATTCTCATTACTGAAATATGTCTAGAAGCTTTTTGCACCCTCGTGTTTTTTCTATAGTGCACACATGATATTTGCAGGTCTTTCAGGTCATGCAGATTTATTTTACGAGCGGCCATTTGGCAGAAGACGATACATTCCTGCTAAAAAGATTTTACATAAGATGAAAACTTGAACTGTATTTAAAATAGATGACTCATTACTGTGTAAAGATAAATGGTAAACACATCGTGTCACCGACACGTTGTCTTTACAGGCAGCTTTCACTTGTCTCTTTGTAGTGCAGTACAGGCAAGAATCAAATCAGCTATCAAATGTGTTGGAAGTGTGATGGGGAGACTTCAGTCATCACTTTGAAACCTGAAACATTTATTATTTTTTGTGCAGAATGCTGGCAAGTTTGAAGTCTCACCTGAGAAAGACAATTTTATTCCTTTCTAAGGAGGAGAGAAAACACCATTTACATTACATTAATTCAGTCAGTTTATTCAATTGTCAATTGACAATCGAGCCTCTTCATCTCTTACAACCTCTTTGCTTAAGCGAAGGAGACAAGAACAGGTCAGAAGCAGTTAGATAGGACGGTAAAAAATTGACACATAGGACACAGTGGAGGGAATGAATTGACAAGCAGTGAGTGACAAATGGAGAGAGACGCCGGATCCTTGAGACAATCAATCAAACTGACAGTTTGATAAATAAATACAGAGCACAACTACTTTGCTGTTTTTTCTCTAAATTTGAGATGTAAAGTACAAAAAAAAATCCATTAGAATAAAACAGAAGAGAGAACATTTTATCTACTTCTACTTTGAGGAAAAGATAAGTCACAAGTTGCAGCTTTAAATGTCTTAAATGTGTTTAATTGAGTTTTTTTTTTTTTTAAAAAGAAAGACAAAAAACTTTTTGCCCTGTGCTGATGTTTCACTGAATAAAAGGAAACCATCTGCATAACAATCACCTGAAAACATTAGGAGACTTGAAAATGCTGAAGCAAGACATTCATTTTGCAAAGTCAATTGATACATTTGATAGACTCTCCAAGACACACAAAATGCTGTCAGCTCGAACATCCATCGTCTGTGTGATTCAATTTAACGCTCTGAGGCAGCCACATGGAGTGGACCGTGTGGTGAGATTGTTTTGACAACTTCTGCTCCCAAGGTCAAGAATGAACTTTCTACCTCAAATCTATCATTCCCTCCGTATTTGTCACTTGGCAACATGTGATCTCACTGCAGAGTTTAAGCCAGTGTTATCCACTGGAGTGCATTGTTGGCATCGTTAGAGCCCTCACTCCTTACAACATGTGCACAGAACACACATTTATCTCTTCTTTGAATATGTGACGGTATTATCTGTAGTCACTGAATTGGATCATATGTTTGTTACTAAAAGGAGACAGTTATTATCCCAAATCTCACCTTCAGATAGGGCAGTGTCACTCTGGCAACCACATTTTATGTAATCAAAAAAAAACAAAAACAAGGAGAAATGTGATATAAAAATGGCTTCTGCATCTGAACAAGTTAATGCTATGTGCAGAGGGCTGGATGAGAGAAAAGAAAAAGCACTGATGCCCTGACTCACCTATGGGCTGTAAAAGAACAAGCAAGCAAACAGTGAATGGTGTGTGAACTGTCTGACACTGGCGGAGGAAAAGAATCTTATTCTGCCTTTGCTAGTTATGCAAATGTGCAGTACCTCAGATTTTCAGATGATTAGGTTTCTCTTCAGACACATTTTGGGAAGAATTTTGTTCAAGATGGAGCTTCCACTTAAAATTTAAAAAATCCCCCAAAAAACTGAATGCATATCGACACTTTCTGGCTCATGTAGACACTCTTGGATCTGTCAATCACAGGCCTAGTGCCCCGCCCACTGCCGCTGCAGAAAAATGTGAGATATTAAATATTTAAACCGGAATATCATGCTTTCCTGCATCTGACCTTTCTCTTTCGTGATCGAAGCACAAAGGTTTGCACGTGGTTGAGCTTTGATTTCACCTTGCATAGCTCTGTGAAGTTGCTTCTCAAACGATTATCTCAACCCTTCACAAGGCTTCATATTAAGTAAAGGTCTGAGAGGCAGGCTCTTGCCAGCTGACTCGCTCAGATGCGGTTTATTTTATCATTTTCATATGATTTTAATGTACCATAATTATTTCAAGAAAGCTGGTAAAAGCCTGAAACTTTTATGAATGTAATTTCTGTCAGTAATTCGTGCATTCTAGTGGAGTAACTTGCTTTTTTTCCAGCAGTGAGGTGAAGTAGCATAGCTGCACATTGTTCACAGAGAGCATTTTGTTTACACACATTCATTTGCACAAACCCCTCTATTGGAACACTTGGACATTGGCACTGTTAGCTTCAATCTCACCGTTTAACTCCAATAATCCAACTAGATGTCAGTGATTGTAGAGTCAGTGTGAGTTCCATTAAGGGCATTCTTAAACTCAATAGACCCATTCTATAAATTGATGCAAATGTAGGAACCTGTTGCCTTCACTTCCCTTCTAAATCCCTTAAATGGTGAACAAATCAGGAGAAAAGAACTTCTAAAGCTTTTAGTGAATTGAGAAAAGTAGTCTGTGCCGTTTATTTGACACAAAGGAAAATGTCTCATATCAGAGGTTATTAATATCTGGCATGTGATTGCATCTATAGATGTATTCAATACTAAACATTGAACCTTGGTCGCATAGTTGAGCCTTTTAAAGGTTGTTTCATTATTATTTTAGCCTATATTGGGCAGAACGGTGAAAAAATGTCAAAGATAGGCTGCAGAAAATCTCCTCCTTTGTTCCTGAGACACATGTCGTCAGTCACGATGCACAACAGCCTGGCTGAGTTTTGTCAGTGCTGCTGCGTGAATGCAAAGTGGTGGGCGTTCTGCTTCCTCATGACTCTGCTGGCCTTGTGCATGACAGATTTTTCTGGGATAACTGACTAATTATCCACGTTACAAAACCTGTTCTTACCTTTATGTCATTCAATCGAATACGAATACATTTTACACCCTTTTTTGCACCTCACATTCTCTCCTCTCCCCAGTTTTCACCATGCCTTTCCATCTGAGTCCTTTACCTCACTCTGCACCATCATTCAGCCTTAAGAGAAGCTTGTGATGGATATCGGCCTGTGTGTTATTGTGTGTGTGTGTGTGTGTGTGTGTGTGTGTGTGTGTGTGTATTTGCTTGCTGAAAGTGTCAGTTCACCAACATCTGCAGCATGAAAACAGATGGACAGAATGACAAAATAGACAGGTGAAGGCACACAGCACGGTTAGACTGAGGTGTGATTTGTATTTCACAGCGTCACGCCAACTGACTATTTTGAGTGGATACGCACTTGTCCACGGAAAGGTTGGAAAGAGTCTGACTAAAACTATGCATAAATACAGTAGATAAATGAACCAGTGTTAATATTCATTTTGTCTGTTGCCATGTTAATCTTATCACTGTTGATGTTACGTGTCCGTCCCTGCAGCCTACAGACTGTCAGATACAGCTTTTAGTTCAGATATTGACCAGGTACCAGAATCTTGTCAGGGCCAAGTGTTTCCATGGTGAAGTCAACTAAAGCCCTCATTTGTTTTGACTCTGCAAGTTCAATAGAAGGTTTCGCTTTCTTTAAAAATTGCTGTTAGCCTTAGCCTTCACCTAAAGTTGTTGTTTTAGTCAGGGACTGAGCACATTCAGCGACTCGCAGCGCCCACTGAGACCTATTAAGCAGTCACTTTCCTTGCAGCTAAATGATTTGGGTTTTATTTTAATGTATTTTTGCCAAGAAAGCTAGGAGGTCCTCCTGTGGACGTCATTGTCATTTGTTCCTTGAGTGCTGGGAAGCTAATGCAAGTTGACCTCAGTGAGATGATAAAACCTCTCAGTAACATCATCTCTCATGAGGCGTAATGTCTACGTGTTGTTTTTTACAATTTTTAGAAATATTTAAGTGCCCAACTGTTTGGCTCATTGATGAGGAAATATAGCTTAATGGTTTTTATTTCATCTTGTGTTTTTCAGGCTGAACCCAAAGAGTCGCGGCAGCATACCAACGAGGTATAAAAATTTGTGTCTTTAAACTCCCAATAAGACACTGATCACAGCTGGTGAAGTAGTCTTTATTTAAATCTGAATCATACTGCTATAAATTTTACATTTTTTTATGTATGTGTCTATTAGTGCAACGTCTCCCAGCCCCACTTCGCCGCGGTCTCCCTCCTGGCCGATGTTCTCGGCTCCATCAAGTCCTCAGCCGCCGTCCTCTGCTTCCAGTGACTCATCTCCTGTCAGGTCAGTTCTCAAACGTTTTTTTGTAATGATCTAATCAGAGCTTGTCACAATGAAGCATTAGAAGACCGTAGTTGTGCTGGAAAACTCTTTCTCAGCTGTAGATGTGTTTGACTGTGTGCAGGTGACTCAGTGAAAAGAGGAAATTAAAGGAAAATAAAAAAAAAAAAATCCCTGTTAGTATTAGGTTCAAGAAGTTGGCGTGCCTGGATATTTGATCCAAGCACACAGCAAGTACTAGTCAGTAAATGATTTGTTTGCTGTTAGCAATATGCTTATACGCTATTATTTGCTTAAGTCGCACCTCATAATTCAACTTTCCAAATATCTCAACAGTTGCAGGTTTACTCTGAGTTCACAATGAACAAAAAGGTAATTCAAGAAAAACTCTTCAACTGAAAAACATACTGCTGTTGGTGCAAGGAGTCATCAAATGTGAAACGATGACTACATCGTTTGAGTGAATGAGTCCCAAAACACATTAAACCTTGGAGCTGGGGATAAAATAGACAGTGGCACAGTTGCATCATGTCCGTTCTCTCCAATGGACCATTGTTTTAAAGCAACGGTGGATCAAGGAGCCTCTTAAGTCCAGGAAATAGGTTGCAAACATCAGCCATACAGTGCACTTGCAGCAGAATGGACTGTTAGTGAGGCACTTAAAGTGTAAAGACACACAAAAAAACATAATAATATATTGTCAGCATATCTTTATTTGCCTGTGCATGTGCATTAAAGCATGTGATGGGATTGTCCCCAATTTAATTAGTAGATTTAGGGAATGTTTGCAGAAAACAGATTAGGCTAGGATAATGTGGGAAAAGGTTAGCAACACATTAAGTTAACTACTTAATATTAACTGTATAGTCTGTTTTCTTACTGCCAATTCGGTCAGGAGTTAAATATTAGTTTAACATAATATCAAGGTGGTGAAATGAGGGTATCCATATAACTGTAGACTTATACAGACATTCTCTCATCCGTTAACATTATTTATATCAAATAATTTGGTCGGTGAAAGTTCGCTAACATATTTTCATACACATGTTAATAAGATTCAGATGTGCGAATAACATGAAGTCTGATTCTTTAATTTCATCTCCGCCTAGAAACGTCTCAAAAGGCAACTTGACGAGCAAAGAATGTGCGAGTTGAGCAAGTGTTGAACAGTTTCAAGTGCGAAGGGAGGGCTAAGCTCACAGCTAACAACGCTCCCAAGACCACAGTTGTGCTCACACAGCAGTAATGACCCCTCGTGAGGATGCTTTCCCACTCGCTAATATTGTTCTGTGGGCTTGTATCACATGCATGCGCCTAGTTTATATGTGCACGTGTTGCGAAACTAATTAAATGCCATACTTGTTCTCTGACCTTTCTGTGGAAAGGGGGGAATTTAAAAGCTAATATAATGTCGTCGTGCAACACTGATGTGCTCTCAACTATTTTTACACAGGTCACACAGCAGTCATTTAAATAGCAGTCATTTCATATTTAAATTGGAATGAAAATGCACCTCAATGGGATGCAGTTACTCAACTTCAGCTTGGCAGACATGCAGTGTCTGTCACTACATTACAGTTCTTCGGTTTCAAGTTTCAAGTGTTCTGTTGCTGCTGCTGGCAGCTGCTCTTTCTTGCAAATGATTTACACTATCAGGAATATAAAAAATACTTGTAACTGATGAAATATGGTTGTTTTAAATTTGAACTTTATATTCCAGGAAAAAAAAAGAAAAGGAAACTGGAACCTGAAATCCATAACAGTTTTGCGAAGTTTGACTCATGCTACGAGACATCCTTTATCATTTGTATATATAGCCACTTGGTGCTTATAAAACAGTTTGTACAGAGTGATGACCTGTCTGTGGTTTGTCAAACTTCTTCAAGTCAATTTTGTGGTGACTAAGAGAAGTATTGTTCCAAACCAAAAGCTGTCTGTTCTTTTCTTCCTGAATCAGCCGAGAACCTTCCACCTCACTGTCACTCTCCCTCTTTTCTTGTCGTCAGTATTGTGGGCAGAAAGGCTCGAGCGCTGTATGCCTGCAAGGCAGAGCATGACTCGGAGCTGTCCTTCATCGCTGGGACCATCTTTGAGAACGGTGAGTCAGGTTTTGAATTAGCCAGAAGGAAAGGGCAAAGGAAAGAATGTGGGTTGCTGTTTGTCTAAAAAAACAATTACTGTCTAAAGTCAAAGCAACCCATGGACTTAATGTAGCCTTGGGCAGGAAATCTGTCAAATTTTTCCCCAATTTATATGAAATTAAGCTCAAAATATTATAACTACAAGGCTTTAGACACCATTTTTCATCGTCTTTCATTTTTCATTATGACATTTAAAAATTGCCTGTCTTTTTTCTTCAAAATTTTCCCTCTAGTCAGTTGCGGTGGTTTTTGAGGACGGAGGAAGGTACAAAGAGGCTTTTTAGTAGAGGACACCCTATGGATTCAGGCAATAAATTAGTTTCCTGATTCTGCTGGATGAATAATGTATTAATCCTCTTGTTTAGCGTATTTTTATCCAGCACCTGGCTTTAAAATAAGCTTGGACATGCACTTGCTCATATTGTAAACTTCTCCAGAGGATATTCAAGGCTGGCAAGCAGACTAGAGAGAAACAGACACAGTCAAATGCAATGCATTGCTTTTACGTGCAGCCAAGAACTTAATATCTTTCAGATCTGAGGAGTCATATGCTTTGTTTCAGGCAGGAATACATATATGTGTAAAAGAAAACGACAGACACATGCACAGAAATTATGATAGAGGAAAGTATTAAAAGTCTTATTTTAAAATTTCAATGGTTTCCTTTCTCTCTGTTTCTGTTTCTTTTTCTTTTTCTTTGTACCACCTCCCCTCCGCAAAGAAATCTTGATACAGAAAGTCCCTGGGTCTTCTCCAGACTAATTTCAGTTCTCCAGCTTCAAGCTCCCAAAACTGTAAATCACATTTACCTCCCTACTTTACTTTGGCTTCAACTCTTTTCATGAAGGCCAGATTTGCATAAAGTTAAAACTAATAAAATTACTTGCACAGTGCTGATTATACTCCACTATCAGACAGAATAACAGTTGCACATCTGTAATTTTCTGTAGGTAAACACACACACACACAGAGTCAAGATTGTTTAGGATTCACTTATTAGGTCATGCGAGCTGACGCATGGTGTCTCAGACCCCTAGACCCTAAATAGAGTCATCTGTGTTAAGGGTTGCGGGTTATATAATGCAGAGCAGCGTCATTAGAGCCCTTTGGGTCAAAATGTAATCTTGGGGACATGTAATCCCCACCGTGGCATCTCAACGCTCCAGTCTGTTCATCGTTGGCGGGAGAGTGAGCATCCCAGCTGTCCCCACAGAGTTCATACTGCAGTCTCCTAATGCCTTTTCAGCTGTCATTGTGTTACAACACAATAAATGAATGTGTTAGTCTCAGCTTTTAAGCAGAATATTACCACAGTTTTGATTCATACTGTTTCACTTCTCGAATCAGTGGATCGGTGGATCAATGAAGATAAGGGATAAGTAAAAAACCTTATTTGTTTGTGTGAAACTCATAAAGTAATATCCTTTACAGAGTCACTTATTTCACAAGTCGTGAACCTTGCCACATTCTTGCTTTTGAACAACCAAGCCTTTCAAGGATGCTCCTTTCATACTCAGTCATGATGCTATAACCTGTTACCATTGAACCTGTTTACCTGGGGGTTGTTGTTCAGCTGTTTTTTTAGTGTCCCAATTTTTTTTTGGAAAATAGGGCTTTTTCTCTCTCACTAAAACTGTGTGTGCTTGTGTACATGTTTGTCCACATCTTTAGGTGCCACGTATTTATGGGTGTTTTTCCCCTCTTCTTGAGATGTTTAAACAAAAAATGAATGTCTCTTTTTCTCTCGCTCTCCAGTTCACGCCTCTAGGGAGCCCGGTTGGCTGGAGGGGACTCTGGACGGCCGGACAGGACTGATACCGGAAAATTATGTGGAGTTTTTATAGTCCAGGGCAAATGAAGACCCAAATCGGATAATCCTGGATGAGAGTTGACCAAAACAGAACAGTAGAAGACTAGATTTGACTGGACAAGACTAAACAAAGTCTATTACATTGTATGCTTTATCAGACTGAATCATTGTTAAGGATGTCACTCTTGTCTTGAGAGACTGGGAATTGAAACTGAACCAAGCAGAATCGTATCGAATAAATGACGTAGAAACAAAGCAAAGTGGACTTGGGGGAGAACCATTAATTTGCACTGGAAAAGAGTCCCTCTGTGGTTCTGGCTATTATTGGATTAGTGTGGATGGCTTTCCAAATCCTGGTGAAGATGATGTGGTAATGAACCAGGAATGTGTGAGTGTGTGTGTGTGTGTGTGTACGAGAGAGACAGAAAATCACTTGTAAAAATGAGTTATTTCTAAGCTATGAGGGTTGGGATTTTTCACCCTTGCTTAATAATTTTGAACTGCACTGCCACTGCTTCAGATACTCCTCCTTTTATCAGCCAAAAATAGCAAGATCTTCCTGCAGAGATGATGGAGATGATGACAGGGAACATAAAACAAAGCAAGTAGCCTTTAGCTTTGGACTTGCTAGCTCACCTCCTCACTGTGCGCTGTTTGAGTGATGGCTAATTTCATTGAGAGACTGGAGCTTTTAAAGCAGATTTAAATGAGTGGGTTTTGTTGTACAGCTGGAAATGTGTTTGTGAGCACTTGCTGTGGCGGTCTTATAATTCCCCAGGACGTGACTCAACCTGGCTAATGTTTCAGAGCTCCAGTTCAGCAGCAGGAGCCCCAGGGCAGATCAGCACAGGATGAGGTCGCCTTGAAAACAGTTCGCCAAGAGGTCAGTGTTGGGTTTATCATTATTTATAAGGCCTCTCCCTGCAAATCCCTCACAAAAAATGTGAAAAATTTAAAAAATCTCCAGAAGCAGATCAGCAGTTTGCAAAGCTGAGTAGATGAGTAACAACTGATTCGGGCACGCTATTACAAGGTGAGCTTTGAGGCCTTGCTATCCCTCCCAGTTAAGAATCCCAATTTATTCTGATTGTTGGGAGTAATTGAATCAGGTATCATGTATATTTTTGAGTCATGTTTCCACTTTTTGAATCCATTCAAGGAATTTTTGACAACCAGGTTGTCGTGTCCTCGACATCACAGAGCACCGATGTTCCAGCCATCGAGGTCCTTGAGATCATATGTATTTATTCAAGCCCTGATCTTTTTCCTCTTAGTTTTCAGGATTTCAGGATCAAAGTTTGACACGTGTACAACACAATCCATCATTAGGGTCTTTTTCTGTTGATGTACAGTCACAAAAACAGTACTAATAGTGTAATGAACCAAAGAGAACAGATGGTTACATTTGGATTCAAAGTTAACAGCCAAGGTTGTAATTCCTAAATTAAAAAACAAATAAAAATGGGTTTTTCCGAGAAGCTCAGAAATTTGGAGGAAAAAGACATTGTTCATTCCTCTGAATTATTTGAATATGTATATGGATGCTGGTCTGCTCTTGGGCTCCAACAAATCTCCTCATCTCATGAGTCAAAGCTGACCTTTTTGCTTGAACCACTTAGTGAACATTTATCGACTTTTCTGAGAACTATTGTTGATCTTTTCTTCTTTTAGTGCAGATTATTGAATGAACATTTTACCATTTTGTAGGAAAATTAAATAAGGGAGTTTAAAAAAAACCAAAAAAAACAAATGTGAATTGAGACTACTTTGTTCATTCCTGAACTTCTTATTTATGAGTTTCTTAAAGGCGCAATCTTGAACTGTATCCATTTTGAGGAGTTTTATTGACATTGTAAATAAATACACAGCATTTGATAAGGTATATATAATTTTTTTTAAGTATGAAATTTTATATTTTGTATTTTTAGCATACTAACTTAATTCCTTAATTCCATCTCTGTTGCCCAGATTTTTGTATCATTTAAGTTAATCTACAGCCTTAAATATTCTTCCAGATGTTTTGGTGAATTGACAAGATTGTGCAGAATTAAAGTATGTGTTCAACCGCTGCAGTTGGGGTCTTCGCTTTGTCTTTGTTATTTGCTGTGGTTGTATTCATACATGTTGCATGTTTCTTTGTGTTTTATTGTGATTTTACTGTTAAGGAAGTCATGAACATCATAACAGTGAGAACACTGGACCAAAATGAACCAATTTAACGCAATCATTTCAATAGTTGACTGTAATTGACCCTCAAATGATTGCTGAGCCTCAAGAAGAACCTTTTTTATGAGGATGAGCAAATGAATTTCATCAAACCGTTTTTGACAGGAGACAGCAAATTGTTTGAATAATGTAAGTATTCATCACAATTTTGGTTCGATCATAAATAGAGTGGTTTTGAAAATTTGCAGATGTAAACATTGTGATTTTGAACTCATCCAAATTTTGGACCCAATTCACAGAAAGCTGCTGATGTAAATTTGCAGCTGGGATGAAATTAAGCTGTGGCTTAGCTAATGCTAGTCTAGCATTTCTGCAGTTGTCTGGCAACTTATGATGACAACAAGACTGAAGAGAGTCATTTTGCCATACTGTTGTTTACAACAGTAACAACAAGTAATTTCCCATAAGATCACAAATTAATTAATTTCTGTTTGTGTGCATTTATTAAATAATACATAACCTGTTATTTTTTTTAGATTTATGTGCGCTAGTAAGTGTAATTTTCTCACTTTGAACAAAGTTAGGCTAGCTTGTTACCAGTTAACATGCCGAGCAAGCACAACTGCCTCCTGATTACAGCCACATACTCAGCACGCTAAAATGAACCGTCCATCTAATCAAGAAAGCAAGGCATGCTAAACTTAGTAGTTAGCCATGCTTGTAATTAGGTCTAACTCAGAGGCAAAGGCAAACAAGGTAGTCATCTAGTGCCTCTCCTCGTCCATGTCGCATTTAACATGATTGTTTGTCCTTACCTTCCCTATACATGTACAGTATTTGATATCTACAGGGGGTTTGTTAATGTGTAAACAACTCATCAGCCACTTCAGGTCACTGCTTCTCCTCCTGACAAGCAGCTGCGTATACAAGTCAGTTTCGTCAGCTTCCTTTGAGAGCTTCGGTCGACTGTCCATCCTGGCCAGCCCACACTTTGCTGTTGTGTACTCTCCAACTCAAACCTGGAAATCCGTCCCTCTTCCTCTGGCCCCCATCAGAAGCAGCTGGTGGCTTAAATGAGGTAGCAACAACACAATAACACCCCCTTGTGTACTGTAGGTCCCTGTTTCTCTTTACTAGTTACTTCTTCAACAGGCATGTTCTAAAAAACTCTTCAAATAATCAGTTTTACAGGTGACTTATTACATATAATCGACAATGTTTTTAGATTGAAAAACTGACATCTAAGAGACAAATAAAACCACTGGAGCTGAGCATTTAAAAGCAAGAAACTTTATTGTGTAAGATGTCTGAACTAAAGAGAAATCAGTTCTTCTGATATTTCACTTTGAACCAGTGATGACAAAAACATCATCCAAGTTGTTACCAACACGATGCCAAATCCAATGTCAAAGAACAACACAGATAACTTAATTCAACATTTAATCATATAGGTGAAAATATCGACACTGACTACAGAGGAGGTGTAATACAGAAGTAAAACAAACTATTGTTTTTTTTTTTTTTGAAACAAACATTTTATATTTTTTTGTTTGTTTTTTACATTGGATTACATTTACATAACTGAAATACGAACAAAACAGACTTCAATGAAAGCCATAGCCATATGTACCAGTGAAACATGATCTGCCCTTAATCTTCAAAGATAATATTTGCATGTATTTTATACAAAATAGACTTTATAAACCAGTATGAGGGTAGTGCAATTCCGTCAGGCTCTGGTAGATTTACTTTCACAAGGAGATTTAACTTCTTTTTTTTGTTTGTTTTCTTTTATTTTTCTTATTTTAATGTGACCAGTAAATCCTCGCAGCAATGTACATGAGATCCAAAAGCCTGGACCTCTACAAAAGATACCTTTCAAATAAAATAAGAAGTACTAGAAGTTGGATAATAAGTGCTACTTAAAATGTAACTGCTTGAATACTTCTGTTATTTTTTTTCTCCTCTGCTTTGGTCACTCTTATATAATGCAAAAACCTCCAGTCCTTCTCACCTTTCATCCCTCCCTCCCTCCCTCCCTCCCTCCTTTCCTTATAACTTTAAAACACAGTGAGCATCCATGTAGACTTTCCCAATGACTCGTAAAATTTACATTTACTTCACAAGACAAACATGTTCAACACTTCCTAATGTATTCGACACATCTACCTTTATCAAACACAAACCAACAAACAGAAAAAATATTTACTTTCTTGACTTGCTCAATGTACAAAAAGGATTGGGTAAAATTATTCATATCAAACAGGATCAAGCTGATGTATTCAAAATTGCAGAAAATATTGTCTTTTTTTTGCAATAGTTAATCTCCAAAAGCATTGATATTTGTTGAGGGTATATCTATTTCCTGATTTGAAATCTTATTTCTATGGCTCTCTTTCTCCCTTTCGCAAGGCCTTTAGTCTAACATGTAGTTGCAAGGTAAGAGAAAAATGTATAGGAGTATAGAGGTTATGTCCATGTAAAAATATTTTGTAGTAATAGACACTGTTTACATTGATATGTCGGCGCTGTTATATACACCTATGGCCATTAAGAAATGAGCAGAGATATGGTAGCATCTACACGTTAAAGGAGCAATGTGTAAAGCTGATAAACGGCAGTATGTCACCAGTAAATCTTTGCTGTATCTCATTTTGGTCGTAGCTGGTAGCATCTGTTAGCTTGTTAGCACAGTTAGCCGTACAGCTAGTGATCAGCCTGCCTGGATCAAGAGCTGGGAGCAACATGTCGGTGTTGGTGTTTACACCACAGGCAATGAAACTCTGCTCTGCATCCTCTTATTAAACACACCCATACTTGGTGTGGACCCAGCCTTTAAGATCAACTGATAGTGCTACGAAAACAGGGATTATATTACCAAAGTGATTTACAGCAGCTCCGACCACAACTCAGACTCCAGGGACTGGAGGTTCGTGCAGTGGGAGAGGAGGGACAGCATTTCACATTGCTGATCAAAGGTTTATTTAAACAAAACCACAGTTTGTGATTGTGCAAAGACAAACCAAGTTGATTCCAGTGAGATTTTTTTTTGTACTGTTCCTGTAAAGTTTTACAATGAGTTAATGAGGCACTTCAGCTGGAGACAGGGCTGGCCTAGGCTAGTTGGTTAGCATGCTAACTTTAGTAGATATCTCAGCAACACAATACATGCACATCTCTGACATAAAGCCAGAACTTCTTTACATTCTGTTGACAATAGTAGTTCTTTAATTTTTTTAACACTTGGAATGTAAATTCTGGCTATATATTATATTATATTATTAAATTACACATTGCTCCTTTAAGGCTGGTTTTCTGAAGCACCACCACCTGGAAACAACTGTAATACTGTATGCAAAAGTTGCCCAAACATAAACAATTTATTTAAATCTTTCCCAGAATAATCAACACTTACATGAGCTGCATTAAGCCCATGTTCTTTACAGCACAAGGCCATGAGACTGAGTTAGCGGGTGAAGCTGAAAGTCTGCACTGTACACGAGACAACCCTGCTGTGAGTGACCATCCTTTGGCAGAACGGCTGATTAAAAACATGATGACTCTTATTGAATTGTGGCTTGTATGCGTCCAGAGCCTGCTGTGCTGTTAGCTGTAAGTAAAGCACAAATGTCCAGTCTCTATGGCAACCTGCTACCTGGTCTGATAACTGCCATTCAGAGTTTTTTACTGCGGAAGGACGAGTACCATTCAGAGTAAAGAGCTGAAAATCTGTACAGATGACATTATAGGAATTGTAGGAATATATAAGAAACACAGAGGAGAAAAGAAGGGCATCTGCCATAAGGAGGAGCGAGTGGGGGGGGGGACATTGTGTTTGCAATTCCAGCAGAAGTCAATATGTCAATATATACCTGCGCTGCTAATGTATTTTGCTTTGGCCATAACATAAACCGGTACAAAACATGTTTTCACGTTACAAATGTGCCAAATTCATGACTACCACCTGCTTGAAAGCAGCAGACATTAATGCTTACCTTGCAATGTCAAAAATACAATATTTTGTGCATCTCCAAAGAAAAAAAGAAAAGACTGAAATAAAATAAAATCATCATACACTTAATTTGATAACAATCAATACGTTTAAGCTGGTGTAGGTGTGACACTTAACTTTCTCATAATTGAGCATCCTCGAATAAAGTTAAGTACAAAAACCACATTTAATGTCAAAACCCAAACTGGATCATTACTCTTTCACATGTCCAGGAAACGACGTATAAAAACTTGTTATTACATTTGGCACTAGTGGAACACATCCAAGCGATGTTGTCACTCATAGCCTGAGCTTTGATTTACACATTATTTGGACTAAACTGCATCTTCTTTCAAAAATATTTCAGCTTTAACGATGAAATCCTGTGCTGAGAACATAGGTTCCATCTATAATGGGTGTCTCTATTTTTTACATCTCATATACACAACAAATATATAAGTAAATATATTATCTTTCAGCCACGTTGAGCTCAACAACTTAACAAAAGCCCCCAGGTGAATTGATCTGATTATCTGATGCTTTCTGTCAGGACCTACAAGGTGAAGTTAATCATGTCTGGAAAATAAATTCATATGGAGACTTCTAAGTCTTCAGAGGTTTGGTAATTGTGCAGCACTTGCCTCGTTCACGGTACCTTATTTAGAAAATCCAACCAGTCTCTTATTCCATTAGGTTACAACACGACTCAGGAATTCTTTCAACTTATTTTTGATCTTGCCGTGATTTCTGAGGTGGGAACAGGCAGTCTGGCCAGGTAAGTAACGCCAAGTAGAACTCCATGAAACCACATTTTGAAAATAAAATTGTAAGAAACCATTTACTGAACTAGAACCTCAGTGTGGATGCAGCTGGCAATGAAAGGACGGACTGCAAGCCAGTATTTACCAACACACAGACGGACCTTGGATGTTTTCTTCAAGGATGAATTTGGTTCTTAACACCTCATTTACACAACTACATCTGAATAAATTGCAATTGTTTGTTTACAAGTTTTCATTCAAAATAACAGCTTGTATTATTCCAAGAACTTAAACCCAGGAATTTATGCTAAAATGTCAAAAATCAGTTATGTCTTGTTTAAATTTTAGTGGTGTCACTTGAAGCAAAAAACCTGTCACAAGCTTGTTAACGCAAAAGTATATGGATGCATATTCAGCATTATGGTATAATTTAGGTAATGTAACTTTTCACACAATGTGATTTGGAGTTATCAAATATATTCTTAACATTGGAAAATTGAGACGATCATTTTTAATGTATTTTGGAACTTTTCTGATATTTTGCCTGTATTTACTATTTAATGCTCAAATGTCTTAAGACCTAAATGTGAGATCTTGTTTTCTAATGCTGCCCTTCACATTTCTAATCTGTACCATAGGCTGTCTTCCTGACGTGCACGTCTGGGGATCAGAACAGAGAGAGCTGCCCACATTAAAAACACCAAAATGGTGGCTTGGAAAGAAAGCAGAAATTGCCAGCATGGAAAAAAAAAAACCTACAACAGAAAAAATATGTGGAAGGATGTCAAGGTTAGATTCCTATGCAAAAAAACAAAAACAAAAGTTTAGATAGCATGGCTATGAGAAGCTTTAAAAGCTAAAAGGCACTGTTTTTCCCTTCTCAGATACATTGTGTGTAAACATTTTGCTGAGTCAAATGTGTATCTATGTATACTTTGTATGTTTCTGAGTGTAAGCGTGTGGTCAAAATTGCATGACTGCATAAAATAAATGAATATTCCTCTAGCTGTTTTTTTTTTTTCCATTGGTCAGGTCTATAAATCTAATTTATATTATTTCAGAAAAGACAACTGATTCACAGCTCGTCCTCAATGTCCTCAATGTCCTTGTGTCCGGAGGGAAAAAAGAAGATTCTCTCATGTCCAGAGTATATTTCCTATTCTTCTTTGTTTTGGTTTATCACCCTCATCGCCGGCAGCCCTCGGGAAACCACAACAAGTGAACATTCACTACATTCTCTGCGCAGTGGAGCTGGGAAGGGCAAACAGAGACAAGCTGGACAGGTGAGAAGAGGGTCAGGCGGCCTGAACCTGGGGTGAGCTTTAACAGGCTGCTAATCTGGCGAGTTGAACAGTGTATCAGGAGTCAAGTTGAGGGAGGAAAAGGTGTTTCTAGGTGTTGGCTTGTCAGTGAAAACAGCAATACACACTGGAGGCAGGAGAGAGTAAGAGGCAGGCGGCAGAAACAGCATTAGAAACCTGAGGACGGGGGTGTGTGGACGGAGGAGGGGTTGAGAGGGAAGGAAAAAAAAATAAAGATTGTCCAAAATGCTTCCTGCCCACAAGACATTCAGAGCCAACGTATTTCCCCCTGGAGGACAAATTCTTCTTGGTTAGCCAACAGGAAGGGCTACAGGTCGGTGGGTGAGTGTCCTACCATAGTTTGGCCAAACCTGGGACCGTCAGGGAGGCATGAGGCCGCAGGTATTGTGCTCCGAGATTAGGCCGAATGGCTGAGGCCTGGAGGGGAGTGGCAGAATTCCTAGAGGGGGCCCGGAAAAAAAAAAACGAACAAGGAATCGAATCAAGAGTGATGGGGAAGGTGGACAGGTCGGGTGAGAGCAAAGGCTTAGGGCTCGGGGCAAAAGCTTGGGGCCCCGGAGAGGTACACGGGCTGGGCAGAATTTAAGGCAATGCTTCACAGTTTAAGGCAGTCATTTCTGATGAAACAGCAGAGGCTTGACGCTCCCGTCTTTGAATTTTGGTAACTGGTTGGTGATGATCTCCGCCAGCATCTCGGGAAATTCCACACTGAGGGTTTTATTCACAAAGGTGTAGAAACAGATCTGGAGAAGCCCCTTGACCATCTGGTGGATGGACATTCAGCGAGGGCAGAAACAAAGATAGAATAATGAGAATCTCCTCGATAATAAGAACCATTTTTTGAATTTGAATTTGAGTACACTTATTACATTCATGGTAACATATTAAGATCTTGTATGCCACATATGCCCATCTTTCTAACTGCCTGTCATTAAAAAGACTCATGTCATAAGCTGTTAATGTTGATGTTAATGTTGTGCCCATGAAATTTAGCTAGCTAGCTTGCTGGTATCCAACTAGCTAACTAGTGCTAACTCTCAAAAATTGACATTTTCTGTGACTCACTACAATCCAACTAGAAGACTATTAGCTCTGCTGACAAAACCTCAGCCACAAAATATGCAAAGAACTCCTTGCCAAGTAAAACGAGGCAAGTATGAGGCAGAAAACTGGTGCATGAAGCTTTTTTAGATATTTGTCACTAGATTTTTGCCATTTTTTTTGCCAAAGGGGAGCATCTATGATAAGCTAATGTTATTAAGGGACCATAAAAAGTCTGGGAACCTCTGCAGTACACAGATGTGTGTGTGTGTGTGTGTGTGTGGTATGTGTGTTTTGCTGACCTCCTGCATTGAGTCCAGTAGCTTAGTTAGCTGGTAGAAGCGCTGCCAGTTCTGACTAGCGTTCTCCTCTCTCTTGACGATGGCCTTTCCCAGCTCCTTGATGTACGTCATCCTGATTTCGTCGAACACCGCCTGGCTCTTCAGGCCATCTTTCGGTACTGCACACAAACAGCAGAACAAACATAGACGTCAAGAGACACATCAGTGGCTGGCTGGGTGCCGGGAAGCACTGCAATGGAGGGCTTGTGCCATGCGAACCAAAACAGTAGCACATTGGTTTTGATTGAAGCTATGTTAACAGAGAGCTGTTCGGTTATTTTAACTCTCTGTTTAAATGCTGAATACTTTAGACTATACCCATGTAATTTGCATTTAGACACATTTCTATACATCTGTTATGTCATCTGGACATCTGTTGATGTTAATAGCTGGCTGTGCACATTAAAACATTTGTCTCAAACCCAAAAGTGATGTTGCTCTTTGTCTTTGTCTGCTTTTTAGCCTGATATCTGCTAAAACAACAGCAGAGGGCTTTAGACATACTGTGCAGGACCCCCCAACGAAGACCCTTAGGAGAAGCTGGCAAAACATACAGAGATGCATGCACGCAACTCCTAACCAGAATGCTGTAGGCAGTGGAAAATATGCAAACGAAAAGTAACATCGATTTCAACCGTGCAGTTGTTTCCTAACTGGTGGCCTGGATTAAAATCAAGGGGGAGCAGAAAATGTTTGAACAAACACCTCATAAAAATCAATAACTCTGGATGTACATTGCATAATCAGGATCTTGAATGTGCTTGTACTGCCAAAAAGCTTAAAAAAACATTAAACAGCTGAAAAACAGGAATACGCAGTTGTCATAATGACCGTGTGAACACATCACAGACTCCTTGTTAGTCTAGGACCTGGCATTGGGCCCAGGCAAAGCCACAGTAACTGGCCTGGAGATTATGCAAAGCCACAGAGGGCATCATTTGGGTGAAATAGTATCCAATTTACATTATCAGATAAATGGGAGATACCGCAGTGCAAGCGCTATCTTGCCTCTTCATTATGCATGTTCAGATTTGGCCAGGAGACAGGTTTTAAACGAGTAAAACAGATTGCCTTTCCTACTCGCTACTCTGGAATTTTTGGTAGAAAACATGTGAATGTGTTCTTTTTATTCAACAAAGCTTTGGTTGTTGTTGGACAACAGCTACAATGGTCCATATTTGTGTTTTTGCAATTACTAAAATTTTGCGGTACACATGTAAACTCTACGAAAGGTGAAATCTGCCTTTTAAACTCAACATGAATGCTATAAAATCAGACCTGATGAAGGATTGTTTGAAAAGGGGAGGGTGGAGGGATGGGGGGGGGGGCATTAGATTTCTGGAGGCAGGCATCATAAATCTAAGCTAAATAAATCTATAATTATGAATCAGCACAGACACACTTAAAGCTAGAAATACTGCTTTGTGGTTGCTTGCCTCATGTTACAGTTTACACACATGTCTGTCCAGACTCATACTCCGTTGTATGAGGGCACAGAGGTCATCCATGGGCCATCTACTTGGGGGCCCAGCCCTTTAATGCCCGTCCGTTGCGCTGAGTGTGAATACAGCAAATTAAGTTGTCCCATAGGTGAATCCAGTTTTCACACGTGCATAATAAATGACAATAACAGCTCAAACCAGTTGTCCTGACCTGATAGTGTTTCCATCCCTGAGGAGGACAGAAGGAAATAGCTCTCAGGTACGAAAATGCAACCAAGGCTTGGTATGGAAATGTCATTTCCTTTGCATAACGAGCAAACTCGCTTCTGAAGTGAATCCTTTTCTCTGCAAATCACAGGGAGTGAGGCAGAGGGAAGAGTGATCTCCTCCTCAGCAAAGAAAAACTTACATTTTTCTGAAAACGTTTGATTTATTAATATTTTTCTTCATGCTGTGTAGTGGTTTTTAGTGGTGAAAATTACACAGCTTGACTTGTAGGCCCCTGCTTTTATGACCGTCTAATATTTTACCTCTTTAGACAGACAGAAAACTGAAGCTGCTGAACAGTAATTTTCTGCTCATTTAGAGTTTGTCTGCTGATGACCTTCACTAATTTGCACATTTTAGTGACTCAAGCAAAACTCAACCAACAAATCAAAATCCATTCAGAATAAATTTAGAAATATGAGAATGAATCATGGTTGAATGCGATTTTCAGTCAGCAAAATTGAAATGATCAAAATTGGGAAAATGTTTTGTGGTAATGACTTTTTTTTTCATTTTGCAGACAATTTGCAACTGAGGATCTGTCCAATAAGTAAGCTGTGTTTTATCCTTTTAGATAAAAAATAGAAAGTAATACTTTTTCAAGTCTTTGTCAACCACATTGAGCATTTATAATTTTCAGACAAAGAAAATCAGTGGTTATAAGCCAAGGCAGCATTTGTTCCTGTTAACAGACAGAAAAAATGAGCTGTCGGCAGAGATAAAGTACTTGCGGTACACTTGAAAAGCTTTTCAGCTGAGACAGTAACTTGAGAAGATGAACAGACCGTACTTTCACTGCAAAACTTTTTTCAGCAAAGAAAAGAAAAGAAAACTGCATGGAGTGATAAGGTTGCTATGAAAGGCCTCTGAAGAAATGTAACATTTTGGCATTTTCGCAGTTGAGTTACAGATCAGCTGTGATGTAATGAAGTGTTGTTATCCACCTTTTCACACGACGCCTTTAGACGACCGCCAGAAACCAGATTTGGTCCTGTTACATAATTTGACAGTTACAACAAAAGAGTGAGAATCTGTGCTGCAATCTGGTCGATAAAGTTTTTATTTTGCAGGCTTCTGAGTCTGTGTGATTTTAGTGCAAAGAGAGTCTTAAAAGAACTAAAACATAGACAGCTTAACTCTGGAGATAGAAGAGCACCGTTCAACCAAACAATGTACCCGCAACTTAATACAAGGTAAGTGTCTGAAACCTTTAAAAGTAGCCCTCCTTAACCCCCAATGTTGGTCTTACATTGCCAAACTTATCTCCACTAGAAAAAGGGCTGGTTGCATTGATCATTATCCTGCTATAGACTGTCACATTCATGAGTCCTTTAATGTGGGAATAAGTTAACACTGTGGGACTTCTAGCTCTCTTGTCTCAAAGTCAGTTGGTTTTTATTTAGATGCCTTAAATAGGGTCTGTAGTTAAAACAAGCATAGGACATTCAAGCTTTGCACCACAATTTACATGTCAGTAAATGCAACACTTTCGATTTTAGAAACTTTAATGTGTCTTAATATAGGTTTTTATAATTATTTTCCTAAATAATACTCATGTACTTTGTGGGGGACGTTAAACTTTATCATGTCGGACACAATAAATAATCTACTCACTAGTCTGCCTGTATTGCTTCGCTTGGTTTGCTTTTACAAACTATTCTGACTCAAACTTTCAAACTTGTTGACTTACCAAAGTTATAAAGTTTGATATTTATATGATATTAATGCCACCTGACCTTCCTGTAGTTGGTTTATATAAAATTCACTTTATACTTTTGGTGATTTAATTTAAGCTTAAAAATTTTAAATCATTTATTTATAAATATTATTTTGCCAACCAAAAAAAAATGTGTCCTCAACTTTTGTTCAACACAGAGCTTACTTTCCTACAAAAATCCAAAGGTTAATGAAAAAAATCCCATTGGCTTTTTGTCGAGGGAACCACAACAATACTAGCCTCTGAGCTGGGCTACAAAAACAGGTGATCCTTGCAGCAGTTTTAGAGAAAAACAAAACTCTGTGACTTGTTTGTTTTCTTTTAAACAGACACAACCATCTTGGACAACAATATCACAAGTATACAGCAACAAGGATTCTGCTGGAAACAGCAACTTGTAAATGGCGGAAGGGATGGAGAAAGTTGACTTAAACATGCGCCTACTGTCAGGCTTAAATCCACAGTCTACATCTGTTAAGTCAGGCTACCCCAAAGTAAACAAAAGGAAAGCCCCAGTGGGATTTGCTCTGTACCTGCGGTTAGGTGCTCTAAAGCCATTTACCACTGTTTTTACCAGCATATCAGTTTTAAATATACTAAGGAGGATTAATAATAAAACAACCACAGAGATCTGTTAGATGAATAGCTGCAGGCTGCAGTGTCTCATTGTGAGCTCAGCGCACCATCAACACATCATAAGCTGCTGAAAACAGATACTGAAACTATTTCTAACGCAGTTGGAGCCCAAGATATGTTTCCTGTTTGCTGCCATGATTGGTGATTTTGAACAGAATCCTGGGACCAACTGCGGTATAAATAAAACAATAAAACAATACTTGAAACTGAAAGGTTATACTGTTTTACTATACCACCAAAAACAACTTTAGAGCTATCCCTGCTTCTGCCAACCCCAAATGTTCCCTGGTTTTCAGACACTC
>JAQNCA010000006.1:15684487-15697665 GCA_029783725.1 Acanthurus tractus | reverse complement strand
TACTATACCACCAAAAACAACTTTAGAGCTATCCCTGCTTCTGCCAACCCCAAATGTTCCCTGGTTTTCAGACACTCGGTGCCTTAGTGATTCATTTAAGAAACTCAGTCACATTCTGTATTCATTCATTCATTCATTTATTCATTCATTCATTCATTCATTCATCCACCCAACTACAGTTATTCAATTCTGTCTGCAGCAGCCATCATGAGTCACAGCAGTGTCTACGGATGGCACACATCCAAACATATTCACCCATCCACTTTCATCAACACTGCTGAATTATGATTAAAAACTAGCATTTACCAAGCAGTTTATTACCATTCTGCTCCATCCATGACCCTGCTGTGATAAATTCAGCTTATCCCCCATAGCTACAAAAAGGCAGCGGAAGTGTAACAAAGTTGGTAAAATGGAAAAGAGATTTTGAGAATCTGTTTTAATCCCAGAATAATTGTTTTCCTGAGGTTTTAAAAAGGCTGCTGTGATTTTTCAAAGAGCAACGTGTCCCATTACCTGTACTGAGCAGCAGCAGGACCTTCATGCACAGGTACTCGTCATAGGACACCTGCAGTCTGACAAACTCATTACAGATCTTCAGCATCTGCTCACACTGGTCGGTCATGAAGGGCAACTTCATACGCTCCCTGAAAGGAAGGACAGGAAAAGAGTAGGGATGAGGAAAAAGAGATCGGAAAACAGTTTAAGACAGTGTGGGGAGACACATTGGAAAATAGAAAGAGGGGATACATAAAGATTTGACTTAGGGCTCCTTCGCTCATCTTGTTATTCAGTTCTCAATAAACAGCCCCTGCAGGGAAGCTCTACAATCAGGAGAAAAGCAGACTGTGAAATCAGTCCTGATGGATTTTCACACCTCACTTCCACTAACATACTGCCCACATTACTTTTTACCTCTAAAAGAGACACTATCTCCAGATGCAGCGCTCAGCACGGGTTTCAGAGCCGTGTATTTATTCTGATAACTGCAATGCTGCTGGCAATGACTTCTGCACCATTCATATCTATTTTAACGTCCCTCTGAATTGACTTGTTTATTGGGAGAGACCCCACACAACTCTGTTTGTACATTTTGTCAATCAAGAGGCTGAGGTGATTACAGGCTGTCAATGGCAAGAGCTCAGAAGGTTGTCATTTACTTTAAAGTGTACATTTAATATACTGACTGAATGAACACAGCACATAAATAACAAGTAATTAACCAAGATATGTCTAAATAGCACAAAGTATTGAAGATTATCTCTAAAATCCTTCTGTCTTCTTCCTCTGTCTTTTTTTTCTTGGTGATGAACTTTTTTCCCCCGATTTAAAACATAATTTTACTTTTTTATCATGCTTTATACAGGCCTCAGTGGAAAAAACACGTTTATGTTCCTAAAAATGAGGTAAATCTAAGTTTAATTGGAACTGAAACTGATGTACCATAGTGGTACCAATATCAAGAGCACAGAAATTAAATCCATCCCAAAATAGAAGCAGTAGCCTAGCTACCTAAATATCAAGTAAATAATATATTTCTGTTTGGCTGTTTGACTGTTCAGCACACCCAGCACCTAAAATACAGACATAAACTCTCACACAGAAACTCCAACATGCTAACTTTCAGAACTACATATCTAGCAAAACAGGGGGCTGGCTAGAGGGTGCAGCTAAACTTTAGTGTTTGATTGGCGGTAATGACTAGAAAAAGAAAGTGCCGTGGCAGGAAACAACCAACAAAAACAAACTAAGGTGTAATAATTATTAAGGGATTAATATCATAGACAATAGGTGGGACTGAACAATGCTCTTTTGCCGCCTTCTTATTCAAAATTGGACATTGAAAAGCTAGAAAGCGCCATAGGGACATACAAGCTAATGGGGGATGAGACTCTGCGTTATCCTGTTTTCTCGGGGGACAACAAAGACTGCAGTAAGCACAGAGACTTCCAAGCACAATCAGTTTCTGCAGACAGTGATTATTTAATTAATGTAGCTTTGTAATTAACACACTGCAGTTGTACCTTGGCTGTCTCTGTGGCTCTGAGGAGCACAGAAAGGTTATTTATTGTATGGTTCAATATATAGGCTAGAGATGTATTCTGACTCTTCAGTGACGCAGTTCTGTTAGGAATGTTTTTTATCCCCTTTTGTGCATTTTGTGTCTGTTACAAAACACGAGGGTTTCTTTGTCTCAATGAATCACTACAGTTAAAAAAAAAACAAAAAAACATGCTTGTTCAGCTTTTGAGACTGAAGCTTGAAGCTAGGTGATTTACTGATTATATCAAAAAAGGGCCAACATTACTCTTAATATTAGAGGTTTTGATGAAAGTCAGGGAGAAAGAGTTGGAGCAATGACCCCTTGATCAATAACCCAAAAATCTGTTTTTAGAGATTAAACTATTTTGTCATAGCATCTTAATAAAGGCATGTTTAAGGTGTTAGCTAGTCGGCTAGTTGTTTCCCTCGCTTCCAGTTTTAATGCTATTCTACTCTAATCTCCTGCTGGCAAATCATTTCTGGCAATGCCTAACTATAATCTCAATGGGTCTATTATACGCTGGCAAGTTTGGGATCATTCTAAACCAGGATTTTTACAAAAATACTACCATCTTCTTTCATTTGTCATTTGTAGTTAGCACAGTCTTTGTCCCTCATAACTCTGTAATAACCCGGGGGGATTCAGACAGGGATGTGCTTCCTCTGATAAGCACGATGGCACTGGCTGCTTCTTTTCACCTAATTTAACATGTTAACACATTGAAACTGCCAAATTTCCAATCTACCATAGACAGATGGATGAGCATGCAAGTGAGACTGACACACAGAAATGAGCAAATGCATAAAAACAAAACTGGAGAGTCTGCATAAATACACAACAGCTGGTGGTGGTACGCACTTGTTGATGACAAGGTCAGGGGCGAAGCAGAGCATGCTACCGTTACACTGCTCGTATGACCTCCAGCCAAGACTGAAGGACATGAGGAAGAGCCAGGAGCACTGCAGCAATGTCATCTGGTCATCCAGGTGCAGGTTGCGGAAGCCTAGGGAAGTCACACACAAAAGATTCGTAGACAGAGTAAGACAGAGTGGCACAAACATAAAATAAATACAAATGAAATGCTAATGCTTTTGCTGCTTGGAAAATTAAGATTTAAAAGATGAATTTGGTGGCTGCCTTTCAAAAAATGTTTCTATTCTGTTTGGTGAAAAAGCACAACGAAGACATAGAAACACTGAATAAAAGAAAAGGAAACTGTTTAATACACCATTAAAACAGATTTGGGATCATTGGTTGGCAGGAATATGTAGTGAGTAAAACATTTTTTTTTAAATGGACAAGCACTTTCCATGTTTTTTTTTTGCTTTATTTTTGTTGTTTTGTTTATAATGGTGCTTCTTTTCTATACTTAACTATATACTAAAGTATGTCACAGAACATAATCCAAAACAAAAAGCTGCTATTCCAAGTTACAAATTTTATAAAACAGTCCAAAACAGATCACAATTATTTAATCCAGTTCTTGCTCTGCCTACCAGTAAAGAATAAAATAAATAAAATGTTCATTGCTTTAAAAAATACATCGGATCCAGTCAGCCTGCTGATCTTATCTATTGTATGTTGATTTTTTTCATGTGTAAAGTTAATCTTTGATGTCTGATAAAGACACTAATTTATACTGTAGCTGTAGTGTTTGGGCTTTTAAAATTAAACAATAAAAATGTATAAATTAATATTGATATATAACTATGAAGTAGGATTCAAATGGAGGATAACATTACTTTTAATAATTTAATGACTATTTCTTTAGATTTATTCTTGAAAAGGCTTCTCAAAATGTAAATTTAATTTCTACTGGCATCATTTTTTATTAAGGTCTTATCATCTTTCCTCTGTTCTCTACCCTCCACTGGTTATGACACCAGCATGCACAAAAACTAAACCAAAGTCTTGCTAATTTGATGTTCAAATTTAAATTTAATTGCAGCTCAGTCATTTCCACACTGTCAAAACTATAAACGCAGAACCTCACACTAAAAGTCACTTTTCACTTTAAATTTGCTTTAAACTACGGCTTCGTTACGTAAGAGTTTTTTCCTCACTGTCACCTTGGCAGGCTGCCAGCTGCAAACAATGAACACACAAGATTGGAGCCAGATTCCTCCCTCATCACACTGTCACACACACAAATAGATGACAGCAAAAAGCTTGTACGTTCATCGAGAGGTTTTTCTTCTCTGTGATATCTGATCTTAAATCTTTGGTGTGACCAATAGCAACAATTAGAGTGAGAAGAAAAAATTTCCAAGCAAATACTTGAAGCGATTATGAAGTCATGTGTCTTCTTTCTCATGATCAGAAACTAGCACAGGCGGTTAAAATTCCACACTCTTTGAGTTTCCATTTTTGTTTTTTTGTGGAGGAGAAACTGGTTAGCTTTGAAACCCAGCAATTATCTTCTTTTTTCTTTATGTTTATAACACAAATGTAATTTATTTCAGACGAGGGTAAAATATAAGTATATCTCTATATGAATAGACTCCCATGGTATTTTGTTTTGGAGCCACCAGTGGCATAAAACTGCAGCTGCTCTGTGATAATGCTGACCTCTTTTGACACCCTCTCCTGAGAAATCATGGCTTTAATGCACACACACAGTCGTAACGTGACACTGTAAACTGAAATAACCCAGAGACTCAAACAATAACCCTTGTATTTGTTTTGCAAAAGTGCCCCATCAAAAAAGAGTCCATGGCATAGACAATAATTACACTGATTTAAATTGAAAGGAAAATTTCCACTCATTTTCTTTACACACATAATGATTTTAGCAGGTTGAAGGAACATCAACTTTACGCACATAAGAGAAGAGATTAACCTCAGTCGTGACCTGATCAAAATCAAAATACTTTGCAGAGGCTGGGTTTCTAAAGCGAACAGTACCGTCATTACCCACCATTACTGTCCTGTTTTGTCTGCAATTACAGCGTCAGCCATTATCGAGTTCACATTTTTTATTACATGGTTGCAGAACATCTGTTGTTCTTTGGCTTCACTGATGAGACGACTCATTTAAAAAATGTCTTTTTGTACAGATGAAGCAAGAGACATGCAAGACTTCCACAATTGGCACCATTGCTCCAATTAAGATAACTATCTGGCTAGCAGCCTAACAATGATTAAATCAGCTAAATGACTAACTTCAGCTGCACAATGGTTTCTTCTTTGCTTCTCATCTTGATTGGCTAAAAGCTGCAGTCTAATTCTGACTAACCCATTAACACATGTTTCAACTGATGAGACATTTTGAATTATTGCAGTGTTTGTTTTTTAATCTTCTGCTTGCTACTGGAATAGAAACCAGACATATTTTGCATTTTTTGCAAGTTAACTTGAGCATCCAGGTTCTTCAGTTTTCCAGGAAAAATGCTTCAAATGCTGATGATGCTTGGTTTACTGGGAAGCAAAAGTGAAAGTTTTGTGACTGTGTATCAAATGTCTAGAAAATCCAGAGCTGGGTGGTAAACTAGTTTTTCACTGTCACCACTATTGAGTTCTGCCAAAATATGGATTTTGCAAAACTGTCACTAGGTGATAAATATTATGGCATATAAGAAATAATGAGCTCTGCTGAGGCTGCTTTAACTTGCAGATTAAAAGTTACACAAGTCCTCTCAGAACTCAGGTTACATACAGTAATTACTGCTTTCTAGCTAATGTCGACTGTGGAAAACTAAAGATGTGGAAGGCTTGTTTTTTATCATAATAATAGAAATATAATAATTTTGCCTAAATAGTGCAGCACATCCTTTTCTTTTGTTCTTTCTTCGTCATAGTAGGTGGCAGTTATGCACCTCAACACAAGCTGCCACCCACATAGAACTGAAAGATTCAGTATAATTGTTCAGCACGATATTTTTGTTATCATGAACTCTTTAGACCACAATAATTATGTTGAAAATTAAATATTGTGACAGTCTAAGCGTGCGCAACCCATTTGTCTTGTCTCTCTCAATGAGGGTGAGATTCCCTTCAAAACCTGATGGAATGAAACCAAATTACCCAGTTAAAGTTAAAGTAAGTTTCGCCATTTCTCACACTGTTTTATTGTTCGGTTTGCAGGTTACCTCTTCAATTTCGTTGCGCCTTTTTGGCACAATGACAATAAAAGAATTCTGATTCTGATTCTGAACTTAGCACAATGGCTGCTGTGGCAATAAACAATAAAACACTGAGGGACAGTCAAAAGAAATTGTGTAAAAGTAAAGCCTTATTAGAAGCCAAATCTTTAGCATCCCGTTGTAAGATTGTGATAAATATTTCACTTCAAAAAATAAATTTTATGTCATACTGCCCACACAAAAGCGGGCCTAAAAAGTTCTGTTGTATCTTAAAATGTAACTTACTGGATGTGTTATGTTGTAACAGTAACAAATGACTTCAATTTCCACCAGTGACTTGGCCCACTTTACCACACATTAGTCTCAATTATGAGCCAAAATGTTGCCATTTACACGCTTTTCTTGAGCAGTGGCATGAATGAAAACCAAACCAAAGGCATCACACAGTGAGGAACTTTTTGTTACCTGGCAGTGACTTGGCCCACTTTACTGCAGAGATGACCTGCTGTCCTCCGAGCCTGTTGAGAGTTGTCATAAGCCGCGAGGAGGTGTCAGGCAGGGTGCTGTCATAGCCCGAATAGATGATCTCTGGCTCGATGGCCTTCAGCACAGACAGCATGGTGGGCACAAGCTGGGGCATGCACCTGGGGATGACTGGAACAGGCATGCTGCTGATAGGCTCTGATGATCCGGGGGGCCGCTGCACTTTCATCTTGATCAGCTTCTTGTTTTTCCTCGCTGAGGATCGAGTTAAGATACAGAAGAGCACAAGAAGGGAGAGAATGAGACACGATACAGGCAAAGATTGACCAAATAACTGCTCTGATAACACTTGGATGGTCAAAACAAGTATGAATTTGATGGAGACTCATGATTTTTTTTTCTAGAGGAGCATATGTTTTTTGGTGTAACATGGAAACTGTTAACAGAACAAATACAGCCAGACAGATGTTCAACAACCTACAGAAGGTAAGATCCAACCAGAACTAACATGATTATGGATGCAATTTATTTATTTCCTCATGATTAATTTGAAATGTCTATCAGAGATTACTAAAGAGAAAGCCTGTTCTGCCTGACAAAAAAATTAAACTAGAATATATCTAGTTCACTATATTACTAATCAACTAAATGTTCCTTATTGAAGTGATTGAAGGCCTCACTCAACCTCTGATTGTCAAACCCTGCTAGTCTTTACCCAGCTTTTTACCAATCATGGACAAATATTGCAAAATAACTGAAGCTATCTTATATACATCACATTGCCATAAATAATTGGGAAATGTGAAAGTGATGTATAAATAAACAATGTAATAAAATAAACAATAAAGTAAACAAATACACTATGTGTCTATAATGAACTTTTAAATTGCCAACCAACCAGAGGAACATGCTGGTTTGAGCTCAGTAATAAGCCACATTTTCTCCCCCTAACTGAGATAAAAATATACTTCATTTCTCAGAAGAAGACAAGTTTTTTTTTGTTTTTTTTAAAATCTTTTTGCAGTTAATCTTTAATGTAACACTGATGGCATAACACAGTATTTTTACACCAAACATGTAGATTATCTAGGCATTGTTTTAAACCGTTCTCTCTCTAAATGCTGAAAACATGTGAGAGGTTGAGAGGTTAACATGAAAAACATGTTTTCTCCTACTCTCTACCTTTTTTAATTTCCTCTCCTGGCGTTTCTATGGCAACTAAGAGCCTTTTTGGTGGGAGCCTGTCTGCCGATGCTCTGACGTTCATCAAATCCCTCACTCTGTCTTTCTTTCTGTCTCTCCCTCTCTGCCTGACAAACACTGGACTGTTACATGTAATCTCCCTCAATGCTGATTTGTACAAACTACCAGCAGCAATTTCTTGGCCTCAGGAAGCATCAGCTGAAATCAAACAATGACCGAATTATAAGCACTTAAGCAGCTGTTGTGCTTCACCTGTTGCTTTCTGAGTGCATCTTCCACAACCTCGACACAACTTCAATAGTTGCACTGTGTCCTGAACAGATATCTCTTGGGGTGGAAATCAGATGAAAGCTCATCTGCTGATCCAAGGCTGTGGACTTTGGACTTGACAGTGGGCTATGCGCTGATCAATGCGTGTGAGGAGGTGGCACTCTGTCATTCTGCCTGGCCTGCATACCAGCACACGTGTACAGAACAGCACGTTCATAGACAATGGCACACACATGCACATGTTAGCAGAGGAGTGACTAACGCCAGCCGATCCACGCTGCAGCTTCCTAAAGCTTGTTTGGAACAAAATGTTCGGGGGGGGGGGGGACTGTTAGTGTCAAATAATTTTTTTTTAAGCAATTTTGCACTGTTCATTTTTTTTTTATTGTTCACTGTAGAATATCTGTGTTCACATTCAAGGTCGTTTTGAAATTAGTTTGATTATCCCTGTAATTGTTTCTTAGGAGAATTTTCTCATGATTTAAGCCAGCACTGTGGTGACATCAGATTTCATCTAACGCCAGCTTTTCATAAACTTGGGCGATGGTGGCTTAAGTAGAAACAGACATAATAAAGGTCATGCTGGACAGGGTGGGTGGCAGTGTCACCCGGCCAATGACATAATACTTAGTGAAGGAGAATTTCAACAATCTACCACTTAAAGACACAGTAATCTAAAAAAGTTTTTAATGCTGTGTCCCGGTGTTAAGAACTATATCCTTTGTAATGTGTCATATATGTCCACAAAAAATGTTAAAATCCCAAAATACTAAGAAACTTTTGATGACTGCATGTTTTGTAGGTTTTTGTTCTTCAAAAACTCAGAAAATCAAATATTTTTTAAGGATTTATGTATAAAAAGAGAAGTGGATACTGCAGTCACAGACAGTAGCAAACTCATGCTAATGCAATTTGTCCACTGGGCCCCACAAGAGTCCTTCTCAAGGTTGACAGTGCATGCGTGTGAGACTTCACTGGCCGAGGCGGCTGACCTCCTGTTGACTCTATTCACACATGAATTGGATGAAATAATTGGATCTTACAGCTCTTCTAGACATTACAAATGTAATTGGACTGAATGAATAAAATCCTGATCATAAAAAAAGACATTTTAGGGGGCTGTGACACTTAAAAAAAAAAAAAGAAAAATTTCATGGTTTTACAGGCACTCTTTTTTCCAGTCCCAGTGTGTGAGGAAAAATGCTTTCTTGGCCAGTGTGCATCACGTGATAAAAAGGGGAAGTTGCAATAACAGTAGAGAGCACATGGCAAAAAATCTTCACAGCCTAGCTTCATCTCCAGGGAGTTGAGTCAATCCTTTACTAAATGTAAAACCGCACTTGACCTCAAGTGTGCTCACCGGTCACAGTAACCAGCAAAGCAAAACCACAGTAGGAGGTTTGCATTAGGATGTGAGTGGGCAAAAACCTTAGTCCAGGGCTACTTTATCTATTTATTTCTTCCATCATCCTCCACCTCCTTATCTAATTATGTGAGGAAGGTGTGGGTGGAAGCTACCAGCCTCTTTCACCTCTCACTGCAGTTTCACTGTGACTTTCAAGTTGGTTTTTGATGAGAACTGGCCTGATTGAATGACATTTTAGACTGTTTACCTTCCAAGTTCATTCCGGCTTGAAGACATTTCCTGAAGCGGCAGGCTGGACAGTTCTTCCTCCGGATTTTGTCAATGATGCAGTCATTTCTCCCTGCACATAGGTAGTTGTGCTGGCCTGTAAATAGGAGAGGAAGAGGAAGAAGAAGAGGAAGAGGAAAGTAAGGGAGACCTATTAGCTAGCTAAGAAGGTTTGAGAAGGATTAGCCTGAGCAGTATGTATAATGACCACACTAACCACCTGCTGATTCTACAATAAGCCTCACAAGCCTGTGACATCCCTCTGGTGATGACAGCTTCACTTCCTACAGCCTGCATTCGCAGCACATGGCACAATCTGTGATTGTGTTCCCAGTTTTTTCAGCCCAACAATTAGCCACGGTCCACATGGTCCACATTCATAATGTGTCCCATGCACTAAACCGTCCACGTTTGTTTGCAGATGATGATAGCCTTCCCCCATAATAACTCCTTGCAATCTGAGCATGAATGCCATACATGATTAGGACACGGGGAAATAAACCAGAGATTAAACTGCGATCAGATTAATTTAATTTGAGAAAGAGGTATAGATATTTAACCAGACGGAAGATTTTGTTTGTGGGCTCCCATCACATGTTTTCAGGAGAAATGCTGTCAGTGATGCAAGCAACACAGTTCATGGGAAACATGCTCGTCTATGACTTCAACAGTCATAGATGTTTAAGTAGCACTGTGTGGGATTTAGAGGAATCTATTTTCAAAAAAACAACATAAATTCAGCATACTATTCATTAGTCTGTTTTCATTAGTGTATAAGCATATGAAAAAAAAACCACTGAGTTCATTTTTAATGAGGTTTTCATATCTACAGAGGGAGTGGGCGCCTTCAAAGAAGTCGGCCATGTTTCTATAGTAGCCCATGAATCTACAAACCAAACTCTCACTTCACAGAGCTCTTTTTTTTTTGCATTTTTGCAAGTTTCAAAGCCCCTTTTTTCTCCTATCCGTTCGAAATTAAAGGGGTCAGTCTGGTACAATCTGCAACTCCACTGCTAGATTCCACTAAATCCAACACACTAGACCTTTAAGGGATAAATCTGCAGATACACTGTATTTCTGCTGCTGGAAACAAATCTGATCAAAGGCCAAAAACCAACAATGTGTCTCTGTCTGGGATTGTCAGCCACAAGTTTCTAATTTCAGCAGAACACATACATTTTTAAAAAGTCACACATTTCTTTAGGAAAAAAAACAGACAAAAGACAGTAGTTTTCTGGAAAATATTACTCTTACAGCAGAAAAGAGTGTATTTATTGGGTAGTAGTCCTTTTCTGATCCTCACAGTTGATGGAATTTGCCTTTACAGCCTTCAAATTTATTTTAAAAAGCCTCACCATAACTTAAGGTGAATGTTTATTTGTTCATTTTGCTATTTCTGGGCAACAATCTTGTGTTTTCTTTAAAGTTTCCTCCTCCCTGAACTATAACCAGTCTGTTATTCTGTCACCATCTCGAACTTAAATAATTATTTTACATGATGTCACCATGTCACCTCAGTAGAAGAAGCAACAGTGACTTGAAGCACATACAGTGTGGCAGCCTGAGGAGTGTCACATGAATCTTATCTTTCCAGCATCAACAAATTCTTTTGAGCTCAGACTGAGACATATTCAATCTAAAAGACGGAGTGAATAAGGGGATGTCCCATAACATAATTTCAGGCACGTCAGGTCATCTTTTTCGATGAAATCAAACTGTCAAGATAAACTGGAATCACTTCTGATCCCCAGAATGAGTCACTGGCTCAACAAAGAGTGGAACATCTGCTGCTGAGATCATGTCACCGGGTGGAAAACAGACCATTGGCAGTGATTTAGAAAGACTTTTCACTGAAAACGTTATCTGTTAGTGAAAATGATTGTTGTTGGTTTTGCCACATCCTCCTTGTTATGGTTTATGCTAACAGGAAGTCAGCAGAGATGGAAAAAAAAAACTTCTTCTTACATCGCGCCATCCACTGGTCTTACACTACTTTTTGTCATCCCCTTTATTAGATTTTCCTTTTCGACTGTTGGATTCCTAAAAAGCTGACTTAGATGGTGAGAAAAACCAAAAAAGGAGATGAAGATGCAGTGCCGGTGGAAAAAGTGTAGGAGTTGAAAGAGTTGAGATCTGACTAAAGTATTAACTTATCGATAACTCATTAATGTGGTTAAACTATTTTCAGCCTCCAAATTTCCGTTCATATTAAGAAGCATATGTCCCTTCTAGATCACCAGATAACAGCATACTTTCCTTTTACCAGTTACTGTGGATTTTTTAGAGGTGAGGTAAAAGGCCTGCTTATTAGTAACTTGGGTATAATAGCATCACTCATTATAGAGCAGATCCACACAGTTATTGCACTGTGCACTGGGAGCAGCAGAAGCAGAGGATATGATAAATAACAGCGTAGTAACATTGTGTTTTTTCATGCTCTTGATACTTTGTCCATCGTACTGGATGATACATTAATATTTCATTTGTTTTGCTCTTCCACTCTTAAGGAAGCCTTTATTTCTTGTTCACACACAATGAAAAGTTCTACACGAGCAATGAAATATATCACTGGCTGAAACAAGTCAACAGTGCCTCGACAAAAACCCCTTTGGGACCAAAAAAATTGTAACTGATCTTTGAATTACCGTGTGTTTGATGCAGCTTTTTTGAACTAAAGGGCATTCAATAATACTGCCGGCGCCATACGATCAAATGTCAAAATAATTCTCTGCAGTGTGTAACTTGTTTTCCTTTACCACAACATCCTAGAGGCACATGGACATGACAGTAACACACTGGGGTTTATATGACATGATATGCCTAATGAAAAATAAGAACTCTCTTTGTGCGTATGAAAGCCTCAAAACTCCCGATGAAGAGGGCAAACCAGTTCTGAACACTGTTCACTTAAGCAATAAGCAACTGTCTTGTGATCCTTAATTATTTAATAACCACGCAGAGCAATAAGCAAACCGACACATCACAAGTTGGCTGGCCGTGCATTTACAATTCAATGCACGAGGCTTTAAGTTCAAAAAACAGCAACTGGTGACTTGACAAGTAGAATTGTAAATGATACCAACAGCTTGAGTTGAGCTGAGAAAGGCCAATTTAAGATGCTGCAACATTTCCCTGCAATGGTTTTGTGCATTTTCTTTCTTTCTCGACCTGCCCTGACCAGCTGCTTCTGTCAGTGAGGCCAGTTAACAAATTTATGGATTTAATTCTTTCACTAACATGTTTGTGATTCATGTAGGCTGTCAACTGTCAAAACTCAAAATTCAACAAATTGCAAAAACACTATTTTGGCATTAATGTTATTCAGCATTTATGAGGATTTTTAGTATTTAAGGGGACATTTTTTCCCTGCCTAAAGTATAATATAAAACAATCTATCAAGTGTGTATTGAGATCAACTATTGTTCATATCTGACAGGCAGCTAGACCTCTGTAACACCGGCCT
>JAQNCA010000006.1:15667201-15677938 GCA_029783725.1 Acanthurus tractus | reverse complement strand
TGACAAACATGACCTGGATGATTGAGATGGATGCATTTTCAATGGAAGCGGTTTGAAGCGAAAACGCACCTCTGGGCTCAAGGGGTTAATATGTAAGCAAATGAGCCAAACTCTTGACGGCTATCACCAGTGAGAACTCAGCTGCACGGTAACAAAGCTCTAAATCTCACCCCGAAGCCTCCAATTTCGTTACGACTTGCGTTAAAGCCTCATTTAACCTCCTGAGAAAATAGCACACACACACACACACACACACACATACAGCGTTGTCATTACCCTCGACCGCCTATAATTAGACGTAATGTAACATGGACACCTGAACTGCAGCGCGAAGCTCAAGTTGGCACCAACAACAACAATTTGTCCAGTGTATAGCAGGCAAAGTGCCAGCATGTATGTTGGGAGTGTGTCAGGTTTAGAGGACGTGTTGGAGCCAAACAGACCCCAGACGAGCGTTAGACTGACACGGTTGTGTAAACTATGACAAGAATTTGACCGCTTTAGAAGGGCTTAAGTCTTTTCTCCCCCCCTGTTTGTTTTGGCAGCACAATACTGTAGGTGGAATGTATATGGGCATTATGTAACAAAGCTGGCTCACTAAGCGTCGTAATGAATTTACATTCTGGCCAGTAGATAAGCCACCTCTACCCATTTTCTTTGCTTTCAGGCTACGAGGGCCATGTTTGTAAGAGAGGAGCTGGAAGAATATATGACTGAAAGTTGTTCATGTCTGTCTTGCAGACCCAAAGCCGACCCCCCCCCCCCAGAGAAGTCTCGCCAGAAAAGCACGATATAAATGCACAGTGGCCGGCGCCTCATGGTCATTGGAAAGATGACACTTGGTTATTCAAATGGACTGTGACCGAGGAGGGGGGGGGGCGAGCAGAGGTGGTGGATCTTGTAAGACATCCCGTGAACAGGCCCAGCCGCAGCTCAACAATGAGCAGGCTGAAATCATTTCCAGCTCATGCAGACAGGTTCAAATAGTAGCAGCGCTCAGAGCTGAACTTTTGGCAGGCGTCTAAAAAAGCATACAATCACACTGCTTTGCAGATGGCCATAATAAGAGGAGAGAGGCAGAGCAGGCAGCTTGTTCCAAGAGTCTGGATGACCCCCACAGGGGCAACATATTGGTGGAATAACTATATTGTCGCAGATGCTGAAGCACATAAAATCCTTCCTAAAATAGGAATATGTTCCCATTCGCTGTCAGAAATCAAACAGCATGTCTTACTACTTGCCATTGCTTTATAGTTTCATAGAAACAGAATACACCACAGGCTGCAATGACAATTTAAAGAGGATTAGCTGTGTAAACTCAGAGAGTGCAGCACAAAACAAAGCAAGACAAACAAGAAATTTAGAGCTGAACCACAGACCTAGAATTCTGAATGACTGATACCTAAATGACTTTGCATAGCTCATTCTGAAAGTCACAAAAAGCCACAGCTTCTAACCGTTTTTGACTCTCTGACGGAGGTACAGTAGTCAGACCAAACAAAACTGTGACCTACATTTGACACCAACATTCAAATGCAAAGCCAAATAGCAACAGTCACTTCCCACTTGCTGTGCAATTAATCCCTGCACACACTGTGGACTATATGATACGCCGCAGACTATGTAGTGATAGATAGATTGCTTCATTAAAAAGGGGCTCAAACAATATTTACTTTATTTCTCTTGGTGATTACCTTGTGTGACACTGAAATGAATTAAGCCAGGTCGCCCTTATCATGACCCATCACTATGGTCAGACTTTATCAGCAACACTTGCACTCCGAAAACTTTGGCTGACGCTTTCTAATATGTACCGGTCTTAACTTTTGGACTGTCACTCTGGCAGTAGTAGGGGTATTAATAGATATAGTCCTCTTTGAACCCCCTCCCCTCGTTATGAGGAGTATGGTGTCCTCCTGCAAAGGGCTCATCTTTCGGGCTCTCATATTACTTGTCAACTGAAAGTGGCTGCAGCCAGACTTGAGTGAAGATGTTGTGAACACTAATTATCAGGTGGTGCATGACCTGTGATGGCCCCCTAGGGATCGCTTAACCACTCAAAAAAAAATAAAACAATGAAACAGGAGATCACTGACAGTAAGTCGAGCAAGTGTAAGCATTCACACAACATTTGCTTCGACAGTCTGAAGCCTTTTTAGATCAGTAGAGTTTTTGTTGGTAATAAACCGCACTGCAAGACTGAATCTGCACTATTTTTGTTAAATGTATTGCCTTAATTATCCTTCCTTGTTATGATTGCCTTTTTTAGTATTTCAAAGTGCGTTTGAGTGCTATCAAATTCTCTTCTGTATTCAACCTTCCCTCCTCCTTCTTGCTCTAAATCACATGCTCCTCCCATCACCGAGCCAACAAGTGTGGCTCGGAGCCATGCTGCGCAGATTCAAGCCTCATTAGGAACGCCTGCATACTGGACCAGAGTGCAATAAACATGTGCACACACATGGAAAAAAAAAAAAAAAACTTGTGTGGGAGCAAGAGCATATCACAAACAAATGTACAAAGTCTGGGAGACATATGAAGGAAAAGAGGTGATCAATGCAATCCGATAAACAAATGTGCACACACATACACAATCGCCAAAACTTCGAGAGGGACTTAACCAGAAGATATGAATGAACACAAAAATGCAGTTTGTGGTTCAGTGCCCTTTGCTGCTCTGTCTCTGCCCACACTGCTCTGAGTGCATGTGCACACATGAGTGTGTTGCTGCACAGAGTTGGTTGCACCAGTCAAGCTAAGTCAAGCTCAACCGAGTCTTACAAAAGGCAAATGTTACAAAAATCTGAGCAGGCTGGACAGTGTTTACGCTCTGAGGCGTGCTGCCAATCTCTCCTCTCACTGTTTCACTTCTACCTTGAACGTGTCTTTTCTGAGCTTTAACACATGCTAACAGTACGTGTCGGTACTGAGAGATTGCGCAGATAATCTGGAAGGGCTTGGAAACAAGACTTAAGAACAAAAGACAAAATAAATTACTTGATTAAAACCATGCTGAGACAGATGGAACGTGCCTTAGGATATTGCTAAGAAAGCACAATCCTCTATAAATCTAATTGTATATTCTTCGGCATAAATTACTACACATTAAATTTGACCTAAACAAGGCCTCTATAGCACATTCTATTCTGTTGCACATACAGGATGTTGATTTTCAATGAATAACACAAACATACCAACTGTTTACAGCACTGATATAAGCTATCATTATATACATTTTCTTAATGATATAACATTTAAATATTAAAGTGGTGTAAAAGACGAATAATGCCAGTCTACAACAAACAAAGTGCCTGCAACAGCTGAACTGGGCTGACCTGCCGTGTCACTGGGGAACTGTATACCAGTGACTACAGTGGGAACCGATGAGAGCATAGTTTTTCCATTAAGATCAAAGCTTTTTTAGGCTAATGTGTGGGAGTTAAAGTATGAGACGGGCGGAGGGAGAGTGAAGTGGTTTTCTTTCAGCACAGAGATGTTCAGTATGAGAACATGCACAGTGCTGCGGCTCAAAGCAAACATGGAAACTGATTGACTTGGCCAAATGCATCACGGTGGACATTTAGTCTGGTATTTTACTTGCTTTTATTAATATGATACAAGTGACTGTTGACTTGAAACGTCTTGTTGCTGTTTTCTTTAATAAAAAAAACTTTAAAATCCTATGGGAATGATAAAACCATTGGATAATGTCAAAAACACATTGTCTTTCTTTGTTTTGCAACTAATTTGATCACAAACACAGCTGTTGTTTGGACGACTCTATTGTTCAGATGTGTTTTGCAGTTCAGTTTAATTCCACAACAGTGCTGTTTGAAGGCCTACGTGGAAAAAAATCTAACATTTTTTGAAATTTATAATGTATTCCAAGCAGATTTACCTTCTGAAAAGTTATGCATTCAAATGAGCTCTTGCAAAAATGTATGTCCATTGTTTTTTTTTATAGCAGCCTTTAAACACTTAGAGCATGAACCACATTCTGCCTACTCTCGAATTGTTAGGGGGTCTTTTGAGAGGCCAGCCATTATGGGAGACCCAGAGAGGAGTGGGTGTGAACTGCTTTTAAAAGGCAAAACATGTAACTTGAGTTAAATTGTTCTGTCAGCCCAAAAAATTCAATGCTGTTAATTAATGTTATATTAAAATAGTTTGCTGGGAATGCTGATTAAGTGACGAAGAGATTGTGAAAGTTATGCTTATGTGATCCCAGAACATTAACCATTTAATGTTAATATGATAATAATTTTATAAAAATACTAGTGCTAATAATAATAATAATAATAATTTTATTATTATTATTTTTATTTTTATCATGATTACTATTAATTTTAATTATTATTATTGCTATTATTTTTAATTATTATTAATACTATTATTATTATTCTTATGTTGTAGGAGTAATAGGAGTAGTAGCATAAATATTTAGTTTGTATGGTTTGATGCTTCTTAAACCAAATAAATACGACAGAAAATAAAGGTGTGGCACACTCTTCAGAGACAGCTTCTTCCTTTTTTAACAAAATGGTACAAAGTAATTGCAATCTAATTATTTTGTAATCCTGTACAGCCCTTTTCCATGGATCATTAAGTCATTATGTAAAGCAATTGAAAAAAAACAATCCCCTCCCTGACTTGTTCATCTTTATTGTGTAATTTCACTGTTGTACTGTACTTCTCCCCTTCCTTCCTCTCCGTACTCTCACTTCCTTTCTCTTTCCATCATCTCTCTCTCTCTCTCTCTGTGTGTCTCTCTCTCTCTTTCTCGCTCTCTCTCTCTCTCTCTCTCTCTCTCTCTTTCTTTCTCACCCTCCCTCATTGCTCATTCCCCCTCTTCCTCTTCCCTTCACACTGCCTCATCTGCCAGGGTTATATAATATTCCTATTACTGCTGCTGGGGCAGACGCCTCCTCCTCCTCCCCAAACGCTCAGCCTCTCAGCCAATCGAGTGTCACTACGGCAGAAGTATGGAGGAGGTCAGGCGAGTCATGGGATTATCCAACTCACCTACCCGGAGACAAGCGTACACAGCGTATGTGTGTGTTTTCTGTGTGTGTGTCACTAATAGGAAGCTTGCATGTGTGTGTGTGTGTGTGTGTGTGTGTGTGTGTGTGTGAATTGACTTGGTCTTTGATTTACTGAGTGGAGCCTTTGGTTGCTAGAGAGGAGCACAGTTATAAAGCTACCCTTGTTTCAGAAATCATCATGTGATTGTGTGATGGCTCCCTCTTTTCTTCTCTCTTTTTCTCCACTCACCCACACCTCCTCACATCTGAGTGTCTCCGTCTCCTACACAGCGTTGTCACTTCAATCATTTTTTTCTTTGAATCAGCCTATTTGATTTCCACACCCACATAAACCGAACAGTTTAAGTCCTTCGCAACTATCCAACAACTTATTTTCTCCTTGAGAGTGAAGATTAAGACTCAAAATATAGCATTTGCAGCTTTTTCAAATCCTATGTTTAACTTATTTCTATGTCCGAATATCTGAATATCAATGCCACGTCTGTTTAAAAGGAAGGAACTTTGGTTTCTAAAGGTGTCAGGCTTCACTTTAAGTTTGTTTGTAGCCAAAGTAGTATTGACCAATCAGAGTAGGCTTTGATGGACTGCAGGTAAACAGTCCATGCAGAGAAAAAGAGATGGATTGCACTGACGTCTGATGACCAATTTAGCTTTGTATTTCAAAATGTATCTGCACTTGTATGCAGACAGGTGTTTGCAGATATTAGCCAGAATGTCATCATCACGTCTCAGGTTGCTTACTATAAACAATGACACGTACAGGGGAGGGAAAGTGCTCGACTAAATCAGAGTTTCCATTAAATGTGCTGCCAATCAACACATCCAGGAAGATCTCAATGTTCCACATAAACGGTCGAGCTTCTGAATTAAAACGTGGATGTAGGTGGATGTTTGCTCCACATGCTGGCTATTTAGGCTGCTGCTGTCTTCTTTAAGATGCTAGACGAGTGTCAGTGAGTACGGCTCTTACTCATTTTTTTAAGGCAGACTGTTAAAAAAGCCCCCCAAAAAAACTAACCTGAAAAGAAAAGGGACTCTACAACTCAAAAAGGAATGTGGAAGTTTAACTTTCCCTCATTTTTATGCAACTTTTTAAGACATAAAGACAAGAAAAAAAATCCCCAAAACATTTGTTGTTGCCCTCAGAGGCAAATTTATCATCAGCCAATGATCAATACAATGACATTTACCCAAGTACAAAACTACTGCTTGATTACTTTGTGGCAGATTTATGACTGCTGCCTGTCAGAAACAGAATGCAGAAGAGCGTCATCACAGAGCTGCAAAACCTGTGGGTGAGGACATCAGGGTGAATGGAGGACTGACTCAACAAATTGTGGGAACATAACCCTGATCTAACTTTGACCTTAACTAAGCAGTTTTCGTTCCTAAACATATTAAAAACGAAAACAAAGCAGCAGCAGATCGGCAAATTGACTAACTGACATCAGGGCACCAGATCAGGATTCACTCCTTTGGTTCTCATTTAAAGACACAGACTCAATTTTTACAGAATTGTGTCCTATTAGTTTGGGGAACCTTTTGGTCGAGGCTGTAAAAATTCCTCCATTCCACTTAGTTTCAAGCATTCACATCAGATTCATCCATAAATGCCCAGGTTTGTATAAAAATTTGATGTTGATTGAATAATAAAATCGAAACTTTTTGACGTAAGAAAGAATCTTTTCATCCCGAGCAGCAAATTTATCCATAAGGTGAATCAGGGCAGAGGAGAAAAGCTCAGAGGGAAAACAAAATGTTTTAATTCAGCTGAGCACTTTGACTTCAGACTGCTGAGTTTGTGCCCTGTTGCGCTCCACTCTATCTTCTTTGTGTTGTGAAGTATACTGACAGGGAAGCTCATAAAGAGTCATTAGCAGCTACAGTGACGTCTCATTAACAGTGATTTCCACCGTGATTGGCAGAGAACTGAAGAACTTTTAATTTGGATTTTCACATAAATCATTTGCAGCTGTCCTCTCCGCGGCTTTCTTTTCATCAAGCCTGAATGCAATATTTCTCTTTTAATTGTACTAATGTGTAGATGCATTGAGTGTTTACAATAAGCGCTCACAACATTTCTATCACTAAAGCTGTGCTACAACAGACGCAACATAATGTAAGGCAATACCCCGGAAAGATTGCAAATATAGTAAAAACCAAAACAAATCAGGTTGAGTTTGCATTTATATTCATGTTAAACAGAGCAGAAGGATGAATCAACATATAAATGAACTACACAGAGATATATAAACTGCTCCAGGGATCCACTATATATATATATATATATAAAAAATACACCCTTTTCTGGACACGAATGAAAGAAAAAATGAAGCTTCAAAACTATGAGTGAACCTGCCTTGAGGCTGCACAGTAATTTAATATTTCTGTTTATTTTCTTTCGGTGGAACTGAGTTGTGCTGATCAGGGGATATTGTGGATATTCAGGACATTGTGATATGTGATTATGTTGTCAAACGAGACAATAATGAAGTGTATTTAAAAACTAATAAAACAAGGCCATGAAACATGATAAGCAGCATTTGAGAACTGTTTGACATCCCACCCTTCTACTGTTATCTTGTTGTTTAATAAATATGATAGCGATAATTATTGCACAAGCGAGTTTGCTCAGGTTAATGATATGAAAACCATGACTTTGGTATTGACACAACTCCCAGCCCAGTCGTCTCTTTACACGGCTTGAGTTATATATAGAGAGCCTGAGATGAAAGTGTGTGCAGGCAGAGCGGCTCAGCCCAGAAAAGAACTGATCACAGCTCAGAGACTATCAACTGGAAAGTGTGTTAACAGGACAGCCACTGAGGCCTTTTTTTTCTATTCCTCTGATGTACGAGATAATGTCCCGAAGAAGAGAAGAGAGCAGTTGAAAGCAGCTAAACCGGAGACACAACTTCTGCTGTCCCTCTGTGAGAAGGGTACGGTTTAGGCTAGATGAGGTCACATGTTAAATCCCTGGAGCATAGCTATGCTGTATTGGAATGTGGAGCTTTACAGGAAATTGGGCCACATGGTGTGGACCACAGGGAGCAGAATGAAGGGCAATGGCACAGTCTTTCCACTTTATCCCTGTTTAACTCGGTGCGAGTTCTCATTCTTGTACAGCACCTCAAGAGCATGCTTATCACAAAGTTTAGCAAAACAAAAGCAGGATTTTCCAAAGCTGAACCGTCATGTCCTGTAGGTATTTTAAGCTGTTCTGTGTCACTTTTACTCTCTATCACTAGATAGCATAACATTTCAGTGTGCTATTAGTGTGTTTTTGATGCAAAGTGAGAGTTTTTGTGAGCAGGTATAATATTTGATGGGAGTTCAGGGGTGAATGCGTGACAAAAATTCTGTAGTGCTTCAAACTGCAGGTTGCAACTAGAACTGAAACTAATCTTCATTTCATCAAATAGCAGACTTACAAATAATGAGTGCAAACTGGTTTAATAAAGGATTACATTTTTGAAGTTATTCTCAAGGTGAACATGCCCTGTTTACTTGTTTCAGCTTTCTAAGTATTTGAATGGATTTTTAGTTTTCTATACTTGTGTTTCCAGTTACTTATCAATTAACTGAATTTTTAAAATGTTGGGCCATTTTTCATACTTGGTTGGGGACAAATAAAATGTGCTACACACAGTGTAGCTGCCTCGGAGCTGGCAGTTTGGGTTATGTTATGCACGTCTGTAAAACACAGAAGGGGGAGACGTAGGGGTCATGAACTGGAAAAAGGTTGCATGCCAACAAACCTCACAAAAGAAGAAACAAAACCAATTGACTAAACCATCCATGAAAAGAAAGTGGAGAGAAGTGTTTTTTTTTTCAAGTCGGGCCAGCTGTAATTATTCTTTAATGTCAGCTATTATTTGCCATGTGCCTTCTTCTCTAATCATGATCATTCATGTGACTTAAATATTCACTACCTCATATGAACTTATTTAAAAAAGGTCTTTTTATCTCCCATTACACACATCAACTCTTTGATATGCCCATTTCAAATATCTTGAGGCTTTAAGAAAAGCTGCATTTTAAAAAGAGCTTTAAAAAAAAAAACTACAAATAACAAGAGAATTGGTTGAGGAAGTCTTTAAATCTCTATTTACTAATTTTGTTGCTAGATTATATTCATTAGTGCGCTGTGCTTCTCTGTAACAAACAGCAGATGTTAATATTTGTGGGCATGATTGTCACTGGCAAAAGTAATGGTTTAGAACAATTATAAATAATCTCTAAGTTGCAAGCATGTGTTGCTTTGCATGCATCACAAAGAGCTTAATTGGTGTCAGTCTCCGGCCAGGTCAGACTCGGGTTGAAATACTGCAGATTTGTCAGAGTGGGGCCTGACTAGGGCTGCAATTTTTGGCATGTGAAGGGCTCTGGCAACCAGCCATTATTGTGTCACTACTGACTGAGATAACTATTATCTTTAATTTAGCAATTTATTATTTCATCAGAGCTATATAACCCATAAAAAGCCATCCCTTATGCTCAATAACAGCATAATTAACACAAAGTCTGTGGAGAGCAGTACCTCAAATTTAGCTTGAGGCAAAAACCAGAAGATATTTTCTTTATTTTCTTAGAGAGAGAACTATAGAAGGCTGATTAATTAACCTGACAATTAGTTTTGAAATGTAGAAAAATTGCACTTTTCATTAACTATAGCAGTTTTTTTCTGGTTTGTACTAGGGCTGAAAACCCTGCCTGTCTTCAGCACTGTGGTTAAAACAAATGCCCGGCATAATTTTCAGCCCATCCATGTCCAGAGCCAAATTAATAACGTCACGAGGTGGGACTCTGCTGACCCGCCTCATTGCAAAGCCTGAGTGGGTGAGGACCCTAGCATTGGGATCTAACACTGCTGTAATAATGCCTGTGTGTGTGCATGTGCATTTGTGTGTATTTGTGTGTGTGGGTGTGTGTGTGTGTGTGTGTGTGAATGGAACCTTCAATTGCTCCCTGCAGATTCGATTTGCCGCTGACACGCTGTGTATCTTAAATCAGATAGATGGCCAGCGCCTGAGGGCACACAGCACCCATTTCCCCTGGTGCCCTTATGTAATTAGCTTTCATTTAGCACCTTAATGTTTGCCCCCTCCACAAATTACCTACAGGAAAGTCTTTTCTCCCCCACCCCATAACGTTCAGCCCCTCTTTTTTTCCGTCTCTTCCTCAAATTCAACCGCGATTTTGCAGAAAAGACCATTTTCTTCAATGTGCCGGTTTTATACTGTTATGCTTTGATTTTTGTTGCGATGAACGAGAGGCAGGGAGACGCAGCATGTCAGTCGACTGTGATCACATTACAAAAAGCTCACCACAGCTATATAAATATTTGCCATTGCTGTAAGCATGTATATCATTTCAATATAAACATCCTACTGTTGGGTGGGAAAGACTTTAAGCTGCTAAAATTCAGACTTAACAGTTTGAAACCGAAATTGTCTTTAAAAAAGGATAAAATATTGGAATAAAGTTGAGATAAAAATAATTTATTTTGAATTTATATGGTTCTACAGTTCAAATAGCTAAATGATTTAAATTAGTTAAAACATTACTCAAACATACTAATTTCAATTTCACAGGAGGCAAGGAAATAACAAATAAAAAAAGATTTTGAAAAGTATTTGGATATCTTCTATTAAGGCTACATGAAGAGGAGGGGAGTGGAAAATAGTGCTGTGCT
>JAQNCA010000006.1:15625859-15638155 GCA_029783725.1 Acanthurus tractus | reverse complement strand
ACAACGCAAACACAAAAACAAAATAAGAAATTAAAATAATAATTATAGTAATTCAAAATAATTAAATGTCAGTTAAACCGTGGGGCAGCAACCTCTGCAAAGGAAACCTTTGAGGGGTGTAGCTCACTTCGTAGCTATCTGATGATCATTAACAATGACAGATACATCTAAAGGAGCAGAATTAAACTACTGTAATCACGCAAGCTGTCACTTGCGCCATTTTATTGTTTCAAAGTCAGCGCCGCTGATTACATATTTACAATTACACAAATAGGCCTGCGCCGCTCAGCGCACATTAACTTTATTTGCCTTTCAAATTCGTTATATTTCAGATACAAACTGCTAAATGACGCATAACTGAGCAGTTAATGACGAATGAATCATTTCCTGTGATTTTCTGATATGCGTGTCGCCGATCGGCTCCTTATTATCTTGTTTTCCATCAAGCCGCGCTCGTGACATTTTGCCAAGAAGACATTACTTCATAAAACGTAAGATAAACATATCGACGAGCTTCTGTTGGATTATACATTTGTTCAACGTGGAAAAAGGAATATCCTTTCTCATTTCAATCCTACTCTCCTTGTGGAGAATTACAAAGATTTTTGTTTTGGTCATGGGTTTCGTCAATGTTTCCCCGCCCACAGTGGAGTACAGACAGCTTTGGTGTAATTAATACTGCATTCCTCTTCAGCTGACTGGTTATTCATTACATTTTAGAGTCCATAATAGAAGCTCTTTGTGTGATAAAGTTGAAAAAGTTTCGGGTTTCCTGACTTTCTATACTGTACTTTTCCTACGGAACAGCACAACACCGCATTAGTGCAACCTGTTGGCTGCGATGGCAAATTGCAGCGATCACACGCATACAGCGGGAGAGCCCGATTAACAGGAGCGCCGTGTTAAGTTTGTGCAACATATATCCTCTCTTTACATAGAAATAAAAAAACGCTCCACGTGATTCACGGAGGTGGTATTTTTCAGCGCTGTCACACGGCGCAGGGGCTGTCAGTGCGCCTGCAACGCAGACCCGGGGACGGTCATCGTCGGCCTATCGGGGGCACACAACCAGTTTTTCTTTTTTCTTTTTTTTTTCGCCCCCTCTCAACATTTCTCCGGCTCGATATTCAAAAAAAGGCAATCAAGTGGTTGTTATCTAAGTAGATCGTACCTGCAGTGAAAGAAGGATGCGCTCCATCGGTTAGGTCATCTCCCAGTCCAAGTTGTGTTGAAAAAAAAACAAAACGTGAGAAATAACGCTATGTCCACACAGTCAAGCCCTCAAATGAAGCCCTTTCCTTGCAGCAGTGTTGCGTGGTGAAATGTCAGCTGGATCTGTTGCCGCCTCTTTCCCCGCACGGCAAGAAAACATCGTCTGAAATATCAACTATTTTACAACTCAAGTCAACAACGTCGCTGACATATCTAGAGCTGGCAGGATCCGCCGTGTGCGCAGTATCTTGCGCTCTGTCGATAACTTTTAACGCACGTCGCCAGTAGGAGGAAAAAGTGATCGATTGGTCACTTGCTCGCGATTTGGCGATTTCGGGATAAATCCGCAATGAATCGACAGATCTGCGGCGCAATATTCTGCTCTTACGCCATTAAACCCGTGAGTATATTAAATAGTTATATAAGACAGCCGTGTTGCCCTGGTGCACTCAACTGCAAACTCAGGCAGGGCATGGCGGACAGTTAAACGGCGTCAAGGCTAACGTAACAAGAAGAGCGCTTCCGCCGTGTACTTTCACAGTAAAAGCTTTATTGTTGTCGTAACCGTAATAGTTGTTTTTCCACGATTGACCAAAAACGTGATAAAATAAACGTTTGTAGCTCATTTAAAGCAAATAAGTATAAAGCTTTCCCCAAAAAAGATGATTTACATTAATGTGACATTTATATAATCCTCCCTTCTGTGTTGTTTTTCAGAGCGGGCTCTTGTAGTTTTAATGTTAGATTTAATAACTCGGTTTCCTGCAGCTGTCTGTCTGTTCGTGGCGACTTGACGCAGCTGTTACAGTAGTTTGACACTTGCCGGTGAACGCCCCTGTCCCCACTAAGACTCTCTGCTGGGGAATCTGTCAAAACGTGTCCTCGCCACCGCAAAAGCGTGGAGATTGAGGAGTCAGATAAAGGCGGTGACTCATGTTCTGCTGCAGCATCTTTAGTTTTTCAAATCAGCCAAATAGTGTTTTAGGTGCATTTGGGGGTCTTTTTAAGGGTCAAATAAGGTAATCATTATTATGCTATTAGAATACCAGATTTTCATACTCTATTGTTGCCAACAGAATGAAGACTCACCTGAAATTTTTTAGCACATTATTATTTTTGTGGTTATCTAGAGTCTTGATACCCAGTTCACAACTAAGCAGACTGCTAATAATGCTCAGACAGACAACAGCAGTATTTAATTTAAGTGGATACATATGAAAAGGCTGTTTGTTTTGACTGCTCATGTTATCGTTCAGAGTCATTCTTCTTTATTTCTTGCAAGGCCAAATGCTGAAATAAGGATTGATTTACTTCCAGGATTTAAGAATCACAATGAGACTGGGAGACAGAAAAGGGGGATTTTTTTTTTTTCATGCAAACTTTTAAGGCAAGAACTTCCAGACAAAACTGCCTCCAGCACTTTCAGATCAAGGACATTAATCATTTCTCTGGCCAGCTCCAACTTTCTCTTTCAACAAAGCAGAGATGTAATTAGGGAGCTCCAACAGGGCGTAGTGCTTTTTGCTATAGAGCAGGGAGTGAGGGGTCAAAGGGCAGGTTGACAGTCAGTTGCACTCTTAAAAAAACTTGATGATATACAGTCTTTTACATGATTAGCCTCCTGGGCCAAAGGTAATAATTTTACAATGACATACAACGCAGAAAAGCAGAAAAAACACTGTAATATAGAATGCGAGGAACTAAGACGAGTGAATGTTTTGCCCTTTTCAAAAAATTGTTTGTTGTGAGATTGTTTTCCGTTTCAGCAAAGACAAATTACAGAACGTGAAATATAAAAAGGGCCGTGAAAGGCACAACATTGTTCTTTAGCAACAGATTCAGTCAGTTCAACTTTCATCTTTTAGGTCAAGTCCCCAAAGAGTCCGAATCCTTCTAATACATTTAAAGGGCCTACTTGAGTACTACACGAACTGACGAGTGACCTTTCGGTGACTATAATGCTGTTATACAATTCTGTTGGTCACCTTCACCAGACAAGGTCTTTTGTAACAAATTCATTTTCTTGATGGCCCTCCAGTGGACTAGAACAAGGACTAATTTAGGAGAGTCAGCTTAGGGTGAAGAAGAGGAAAAGAAGAGGAGAGGAAGGGTAAACTCCAGGTTGTGCAAACGGGCGCAGGCACCAATGCTGTTCTCTCAGAGACAAGGATGGGCAGACGCAAACTAGCAAACCAGTGACCAGGAGGACAGAGAGAAGGAAAAAAGAAGAGGGGCGGAGGGAAGAGGAGGGTGGGCAGGTGTGGCGCTCCATGCAAGTCATTTGATTAGAAGGAGTAGAGTGTGTCCTGTGCATGCGTATGTCTCATTAACAGCTAGCGTGGCTGGAGAGAGGCAGAAGCTCCCCAGGGCCTGAGAAAACCACACTGTTCTCAAAACATCGCAGGGAACACTGTGAGTTTTTAAATGCTGGGTAACAATGGGTGATCCTATTTACCGATAAATAATAAAAACACTGGACATGTGGCAGTCCATGTGCACGTATGTGCAACTGGGAATTCGTGGAGAAGTATGTTACCGTGCTTGTGTAATACACCTCGCTCTGTATGCATAGTAGGTTACACTAGTTTTAATGAATGTGCTGCTGTAGAGATGACTACATGTGAATATTCATCGATAGACAGGCTCTCACATGTGCTGCTAACTCATAGAGCCCAAAGTTTGGTTTCCGAGTTTTTTTCGACCTTTGAACAAAAATATAAAACACACCTCAGTTAAACTTTTGACCAAAAACCACTGGATCCAAGTAGAAGCATTCACTGACACTTAGACCACTACCTTCCCAGCAGATTGAATAAAAATCTGCTTAAGTAACAGGTAAAAGGTCATTTTTTTTCTAAACACAAGCAGAGTTTCTCATTTAACTTGGTAGAGTGTGACTGTTGAACCTTTTGCTTTTATCTGCTGAGTTTTAGATATTTGTAGCCACCACCACCCAAAAGTAGCAGAGGTAAAAGGACCTTTGAACCTGGCTCAGTATTGAAAACCTGTTCTTTATAAAATAAATAGAAATGTGTTTTAGATGTGTTTAGTTACTCTAAAATACTCTGCAGTTCTTTCTCTAAGAAGTACCTCTTTAATAATTAAAACATCATGAAAAAAATATCTGCAAACAAACCAGAAATTTCTGGGTAAAGTATAATTTTTTTGTGATTAAGTGAGGGCCAATCTTTCGAGTGAAAGAGATTCCTGCAATTAGTTTCAAGCAGATTATGTTATTATATTATTGAGTTGTGACAGTCTTTCATTCAACATTAGGGTAATTTGAGTTAAAAGTGCATGTAAGTCCATCATGTTAGTGGTTGAAAACAGATTTGTTTTTAATCTTCACTGTGTCCCTAACCTCGCAGGCTAACGGACTCTGTCCAATGAACGAGCTACTGGTGAGTCCACAGGCCTCTCTTTCAAGCCCTGATTTAAAATTGGGCAACAGGGATGTGCAGAATGAGCACTGTGGTTCAGGTTATTGCCCCAGTTTCTAACATATCTTACCACTTCAGCACAAATAAATAACAATACAGTGTCATTTTTTTTACAAGTATTATTGGTTTTGATACTGTAGCTGTTGGTGTTATGCCGAGATATTATTGTAAAGAAAGCTGCTCAATAAAACTTTTTTTCATACTTTACTAAAAACTAAAAATATGTTCTTGATTTTGTCGTCCATTCCGATGAAATTTGAAGCAGCATTTGAAATCAAGATCAACATTTGGTTTTATATTGTATAGAGTGCTCTCTGAGGAAGGATCCCTGTGGAGTGACTCCACCACAGCCAGCTAAAATGTTAGGGTATTAAACTACATGAGCCAAATGTTACAGTACAACAGAAGTGAACTTTCAAAGAAAGAAAGTCAAAAAAGCAACTATATCACATTGAAACTGAGTGAGTGACTTAAAAGATAATTAAGCACGATTGAATCTGCTCTCAGTCTTCTGTTAACTTTCTATAAAAATTAGGGTGTCACATTGCAACTAAGCAGCACTAAATTATCAGGTAGTAAGTGTAGAGCATATTTTTGTTCATCTTATTATCAGTATTAATTTAGTCAATTCAGACGTTATCACAAAAGCATTGTTAACACACACAGCAGGACTTTCCTCACATGAAGAAGTTGAGGAGGAAGCACAGGGAGGAAGGAAGAGTTTCTTTTGAGAAGGAAGTACAGAAAGGAAGGACAGATTTCTTTTTTCAGGCAAACAGGCAGTTCACACCCTTTGGTATTTCTTCTTTGAGTGTGTGCTGAGTTACACAATGAATCTAGAGAGGGAAGGATGCAAATGACACAGCAAAGACAGATTTTCTATACGGACTACAAACAAATTGTATTGCACCGTGTGACCTGCAAGTCTTTGTTTGTGTGTGCGAACTGCCAAAACAACCCAGAAGCAGCAGAAACCACAGTCCGGCCTTGATATAAAAAGTCTGGAACTCATTTGACCCAAATCCAGGCCATAGGAGAACTGATCCATGTACTGAGCTGTTATTTGTACTGGATGATATATTTTGTCAGCAACATGTCAGATTTAAGAATAAACTGAAATGTGAGGAGGAATTTACAAAGATTTTGAAATAAACACGATACATACATGTGTAAATCTCATTAAAAAAAAATAAATCCAATCTTTGATTTGTTTGCGCATTCAGCATATTTAGTCTCACATGAGAGCACATACTGTACTGTCGTTCCTATATAGTCAAACACAACCACACCGCCTCTGTCAGACAGGAAGCCTGGATGATAACTTACCATTCCTGGATGGCATTTGGCTCATGTTCCTCTTTCTGCCCCGCTATACAAAAGAAAGTGTACTTATGCTTATGTAAGTGCTTTAGTGCTTTTAAATACAGCTCAACGCCTGCAGGAATTTTCAGTCCAGCTTATCTGGATTAAGCTGTAGTTGCAAATGTTTTTTATTGTTTTTGTGGAACATATTTGGTATGCCAAATAGAGAAATACTGTGAGTGTCACAATTTTTTTTTAAATTGCAGGAAATCAATTTTAAGTCAAAGTCAAAGTCAAACTAGTCTTAGCAGGCTTAAAATTGAACAATATGCTAATTAAGTACTATAAGAAGATATTTTAAGATAAGAATTTTAAGATACTTTGGCTTCACTTGAATATGTTCATTTTATGCCATTTCTTGCTGTTTCAGAGTGAAACATTGTTCTTTTTAATCCATCACAGTCATATCATAGTTTTAACTGCCCAATACATTTCAAATTAAGTAGTTATCAAATTCCATATTAATATTTAATTAAAAAAAAATCAGATTTGAATTTTCTTTAGCAAGCAGCTGCTTGTTTTTCTCTTGTCAAAAAAATGCTGCTCAAATTCCTAAGTGTCTCACAATTTTTTCCAAATGTTTAGAGGAGGTGACATCTTGTTTGACTTTGTTTTCGGCAGAAATGTCACAACACACTGCCACAATGTCTGATAAACAGATGTTCTGATATTTTGTAAAAAAAAAAAATGATGCTCTGCATCAAAAAATGAGGCCTGAAACTTCCTCTGTATCAGTATTTGCTTTGCATGGAGAAAAAGGCATGAAGCTAACTTTCAAGTCTACTGACCACAGTAACTTTTAGATTTGAACTGTTGAAACATGATATATTGGGTTTTGACAGAGATCAGCTTTAGAAACACTAATTTGCTGTCTGCAAAGTGGACCAACAGTGGACAAGTTTTACCATCCACAGCCTGATTTGCCAGCCTTTTGCTTTTATCTTCTTTAAAATCCGCCCTGATGATCAAATATTTGTCAACTGCTTCCATGACTCCACACTGGTGTAATTATCTTATTTAATGTTCCCAATCACCGAATTTGTGCTGACGTTTGGAGTGAAACAAGCCAAATTTGTGTTAAACTGTATCGACCCACAATGAATTCAGGACACATTGTTCTTTCTGCACATGGAAAGGGGATTTTTGGTGGTTCAGTGAGGTAAAAATACATTTTGCTGACAAATTGGGAGTTGCAAAGATTCCGTATATGAAATCAAGAGAGGTGATTTAAGTGTATATATCAACATTACAACAGTAGTCCGGGTGTATGTCCAAGAGGCATCTAGAAGATGTGATAATGTTTAATATTATTAACTGTCTCATATGTGTGGGCACTAAATTCAAGACTCCCTCCACTCAAAATGTATTTTCTAATGTTTATGTCCCTTAATGAGACCTTGACTATACCGATTTGTATCTATGCAAAGTTTATTGCTAGAGGGGTGTTTTCACATTCCTCTACTTAAATGGGCGATGTCTGTGCACTGCCCTGAAATCTGAGATTCATATGTAACATGGTCAAACTAGATTTGGTATCTCACAATTTAAAAAGCCGCCTGAAGGGAAAAAAGAAACTTGAAATCTGAAGCTCAGAGTGAACTTCTCGTTTACATTGGCACAGTCACTGAAACTTTGGCGGGCACTGCCAATTACAAGCTACCAAGCTAACAAACAACATTAGCAAATAAAAGATGCTGACCACACTTACCATTCTGACGTGTCCAATAGTCCAAAAGAAACTCCTCAGTTAAGTTCCATTCATGTTTGAGCCTCAGAATATAAAGCTGAATCTCCTCAGTGTTTCCTAGATGCTAACTTTAGCGACTCTTATTGGTTAACCTGCTTTAAACAACAGTAGTAGGTGAGAAATAAGGCCTGTGATTAATATATTAAGAACTTCTGCATGAGGGTGAAAAAGTAAATGTGCTTATAGCCCCTTTTCAGAGTTTTCTTTTTAAAAAATAGACTTTTTATAAAGCAAAACCTTTTTAAACAAAATATTTACCATAGAAAAGTATTTTCATATACTTAAAAATATGTCTGGAGAGGAACCACAGAAACTTATAGGTTTCTACTGTTAAATCTCCAAAAATCACACTGAGCAGAAAAGAGCTGTAAACTTGCCCTCCAAGTGTTTTATCAGGATACCCAACGTATGAGTTCACTGCCACGAGTTTATAAGGTTAACTGAGGTAAAGGGGCTGTTTACATTCCCCATGAGGAAACCGTTGAATTCACCGCCAGCGTGGTTTTTAATCAGCTATACAGCGAAACTGAAAGAGAGAGAGAAAAAAAGGATAGTTCAAAAGACAAGAGTGGCAGTGACATGAGAAGAAAGAAAAGTGGCTTTCACTCTCAGTGTGCCCTGCGTGTCCCGTCTGCACGATGCCAGTAACAGTTAGCAAGACGGGACGCCCATTGTTGCTGGCATTCTCAGGAAGAACTCGAGTAATGAGTGTTTGCTCAATGTGGCACAGGAAGCCAACTTTTTAAGGGATATGTTAAATTCACCATCAGAACAGGCTGTTCTTCTTACACTGCTCCTGAACCAGAAAACTCAATTTGATTTTATGGACAGCACTGTGTTGGATAGAAATGTCATATGTTGCGTGTAATTGTGCTGATGTTATGTGTTGCAGAAAATGATGGCAGCCTGAAGCTTAATTCTCACACTCATCACCAAAACTCACCTGCATCTACACGATTATTTAAAAGTCAGTATTAATCTACAGTGAAAAACACACACAAACATATAAATACACAAATGTGACACAAGGCTGATACACAAACAACCACTGAGGGATGAGAAAGAGCAGTAAATGCGTGAGCAGGTAAACTCATAAAAGATAAGAATGAGTCTGGTATGCTGAGTGTATTATTGTAAATATCCGGAGGGGGGAAAACAGGCAACTGTCACTGCTGACATGCATTCAAAACAGCCGTGTCGAGAAAGGGACTGTGACTGCAGTTTCCCATAAGGGTCTTGTTGTGGTGAAGTCGGCTTTAGAGTCAATCCCTTCAGTGCAGCATTTAGGGTCATTAAAGTTAATTTATGACAAAAACAGCCACAGAATATTTGTATCTATAACTGCATAGTGATCATCAGTGGTTATGTCAGGGGTACCTTATTATTTTGCTACTTTTTCGCCACTGTTTTATTGTTAAATTTTTGCTTACTGAATGTGTTGTGTGGGAATAAAGCACTTGAATTTAAAACTGCTCAGTCATTTATAAATAGGACTACGCCAATGTAGCATTGCATTCCTATAATGTTGGACTTAAAATGGACTGTTTGAAAAAAAGAAACAAAATTGATGCAGCAGAGCCAAAGATATCAACATTTTCATTCCATGCATTCTTCTTCCTTGTCAGATCTTGGTGCCTACATTATCCACAATGCAACTTGGCTGCCAACAGATCAGGTGGTGATTCAGTGGCTTTATTTCTAGTGGCTAATGTAGTTTCAAGAAAGTTACTTCAAGCAGAGATAGGAAGCGGGCCATAGAGGTCATAGGCCATAGTCTTGATTCAATTTGCCTCAGGTGACATCACTTGAGGCGGTTGGTGAAACTTCATAAAACTCCCTCTGAGGTCACAAGACGCTTTTTGCAACGCAAAAAGATACATGATATAAATATAAATATATATGTTCATGTATATATTTTTTATCATGTGATCCTTCCAGTGAAAAAAGATTTGCTGTTTGCCTTCTTTGATTACGCACCAAGTGTCAATCTGAAAAATAAAGTGTGTGTTGACATTATTTTTTGTGTCAGAAAACTGCAGGTAGTCAAATGGCCACTTAAGGCTCACTCCAAATGTGAATGAATGCACATGGAGCACCAATATTAAGATGTAAAGCTTCACAGCAGAAACAAAAATGTTTATTGCCTGGTAGAAAAAAATGGTTTTCTCTTTGCAGTTCATTTAATGACAGCTGTTATGTGGGGTTGAATTTTTATATGACTCACTTATTTAAATTAAATCAAGGCTTTAAGTTATGAATAAATAAGAGCAAGGCCCCCTTTCAGTGACAGTAGCCTCTAGCTGTTTGCAGGGCTTCTTAGTCACCAGTAACAATGCATATCCTCTACCCTTTGGTCCAATAATGGTTACATCTGGCTCACAAAAAACCAGGATGGTGAAAGTCATAATGCTAAACTCAAGTCTTCAAAACAGCACTTCACTCCACAAACCAATGGATGATGTCACTGTGGCTCCATCCACAGTCTAATTACTATCTATGATACGCACTAGAATGTATCTTCATCCACCTCCAAAAATCCCCAACCCCTATCCCAACAAACCCAGGATGAGGTGGGGCTGGTGGAGTATGCATTGGCTGGTTGTAGCAGGCTGGGTAAAATAGTCAAGGGCCATTTCTTAATTCCAGCCCGTCCCTTCTCTAGTGGACTCTAAAAGACTTCCCTGCATTTGCTCCAACCCAATCAGGACAAGCCAAACCTTAACAGCCTTTAATAATGTAGCCACATAAATAATCCACAAGCAGTTGTTACATCTCTTTACATCCTTTTGTTCTCTTTGGTTTCTCTCTTTCTTTTCTCTTCACTGTGAATTGTTTAATGGAGCCCAAAAAAAAAAAAAAATTGTAGAGGTGCGCTGAAAGGGGCCTTTTGAAAAGGTCAGGGAGCCTTGAGTTTGTGTCAAGATATCTCCAAGAATCTGCTCCAAAAAACTCATGCTTGACAGTTATTACTTCAGCATCCAATGAACTGAGGAATAAACGCACCAAAATTACAAGGTGGTTTTTCTCAATCGACTTAAATCCACATACATCACTTTTGTAGTCATTTCACTGGAATTCTGCTGAGGCATTTTAATATGACCAGTGTTTGACATGTTATTATGACCTACATTCAACCCAAAAGTAATTACAGAGTAAATACAAATTACACAAGAAAGTTATACTGGGTGTTTGCAATGTGCTGCTTTTCCTCACAGTCTTGTGTTTCTGTCATTTTATTTAAGCAGCTATCACTGATGTATTTAAGCAAAAATGTTATCTCAAATATTCACTTTTGACCAAAGCTGCTCTTGTTGGCAGGCATGGTAAACAGCCTAGTTACAGTGAAAATACTGGGGTGTAAATGCTGTTCAAGCCAGTTATCGGATCTTCCAGGTTGTAGCTTAAAGCTCCACATGATCAGCAATGAATCAGTGTTGCCGGATGTCACCTTAACCCTCTTTGGATTTAATTGCTCATGAATTGATTGTAAAACTTTTTGAATCTTTATACTTTCATGCATTTTCTTGACCTAATCACTTATTTGGACCTGACTATGTGAAAAGAAAAGCAAGGCATGTGAACTGCTGCCAGTGCTTTTACATTTTTTCCCTCCATGTTTTTACTAGCGTAAAATTAGCAGGCAAAAAATCCCTTGAGTCATCTTAAGAAATGGAAAAATATGTCACAAATCTCACAGAGATACAATTAATCAACCATTACTGCATACAGAGAAGAAGTAAAAATAATTTTAGAAAAAAACAGTTGTAAAGTTGGGATAAATTCAGTCAGATTCAATGATTCTGGCTAAAGTAAATGTTCTACATGATTTTCCCCTTTTTGTTAATGTAGTGCAGGTTTTGCCTGAACAAATAAAAGTGATTGTCTCAACAGACTAAACTGTGCCACACACACTTGCACACACACAAAACAGAACTAACAGTTGGTTTTGGCATTGAGGTTAATGCCACAAATCCTAGTTGCTAAAGTTGCTAACCCGAAACAAATGATGTGACTGATGTGTCAGTAATCAGTTATGATTCCTATTCACGTGGCTCACTGTCTTGAAACTTTTTACAAATAAAGATTTTTTTTTTGAGCAAAAAGTGACCACATTTTAAAAAGAGTATGGAGCTGGAGAGGATATGCTAGTTAAGATATTCTAGCTTTATTTCATTCAAAATGGCCTATCCCTTACTTAAGCAAAAATTTTAGCCTTGTTTTTAGTCCTGTTTTATCTTGTCTTGCTTCACAATGATAAAAAAAAAATAGCCTTGGAATATTTTAAATAAATCTCTCACATGAGCTTAGCCTCTGTAAAGTTAAAATGAAGAGGATAAGATGCAGAGACCAAAACTGTTAGGCTCTTCTGGGCAGTGAACATGTGTATTTTCTCATTGAAAAACATAAAGCAGAAGGAATACAGGAGTGAGCTATCTAGACAGTCAATTGAAAACATAAATTAATTTCAGTTTTCTCTGAATTACCAACTAGTTTTGAAAAGCATGCATGAGAAAATCCAGACAACGTAATAGATG
>JAQNCA010000006.1:15603480-15615680 GCA_029783725.1 Acanthurus tractus | reverse complement strand
CATGTGTCATACAATATGTCAGAGTTGCCAAAGAAGATACTTTTGTATTGTGTGTATGACTATCAGTGAACTGTATGACGAGCTACCTGTAAGCTTCTTAGTTTCAGGTTATTTTTTAGGCAGCTGAATGGACCAAGTTTCCCCTCATGATAAAATTATAAAAATGTCAAATGAAAAGCCGAATTTTTATTTTTGTACTTATTTCTACTGACACTGACATTCAGCTGCCAATAGAAGTACAATAACTGTAGGTGAGGCAGCAAAATATATGCTGAACCTCACATCTTTGTGCTATGAGGTACTTTCGCTTTACTATCCAGTTATATACGTTTCTAACCGTGCTGTCTATAGATGGCACAAAAAATTGTTTCATTTGTGGTTTACAATACCATTTACAGATTACGAGCTGCACTGTGGCAGTAAAAGGTGGTGGTAAAACAATAAATGTGTCGCTCATATCCATGTCACAAAGCTTAAAGAAAACCCATTCCCACATTACTTGCCAAGAACCCTGACAAGCTTGTAGCTTGCTGCACAGAAGGTATAGTTTGCAATTTAGTACATTATATAACTCACTAAACATCAGTGATTTATTCAGCACAGTCTCTCACCAATAATTAGTGACCTTGCACAGTTTCTCACAGGTTGAGTGGAATGCAGGGAGAAGAGTAATTCGCTGTGGGCTTCATTTATTTGTGCCGTTGAGCTAATCAGTGAGAGTGCAACAGAGAGCAAATATCTGTGTATGCATTTGGGTCTAATAGATATTGTATAAATACCATGCATACACATTTTATGCTCACAAATTTCATGCTTTTAAAAATTTCTATCCAACAGCAAACCACCTATTCATCAGAAAAAGTCGACTGATGGGAGAAACAAGTCTATTAATGAACTCTTTGTCTGAAAAGAGTTGCGCAGTGGCCTGAATGCCTGCACAGTGGCTTGTTTCCACTCCATTATGAAAACTCATCATTCATGTGCAGGATATGTAGAGCGACAGAGCACAAACATTCACTGACTGTCCAGTTTTTAGTGTCTTAGTTTTCAGTGTCAGTGTCAGTGCCATACTGGAAAAAAAAGGCTAACACTAGTTTGTTAGCTATAAACATTTTACTATGGGGTTTTCAGGAATCAGAGAGGCAAATATAATAACAGTCTGGACATGAGACACATGTTCATTAAAGGTGTCAAGGGGTATTTGCATAATGTGCTAACAATATCTAACTGACTCTGGACTTAGCACCCCAGTGCAATGACTTGTAAGATAAGGCTTTATAAACATACTGTAGAGGTAAATAAGGGTAAATAGCAAAAAAGGCACAGTGACCAGTTGAGACTTTACCCTAAAAAAGACCCTGTACCTGTCTTTTTGGTAGTATGCACAGGCTGGATTTTTTCCCTCTCTATAACTTACTTATTCTGTCTTTTCTCTCTCTGGCTCGCCTTATGCCTTGGTCCAGCAGGTCAAAATTTGTCACCCTCCGTTCTATAAATAAGGAAAGCCATAAGGTCATACGAGGCTCTGTCAGGATTCTTTCCTTCTGCCTCAGTTCTTCTCTTTGAGTTGCAATGAGGTCCATAGATCCCTCTGCAGCTCTCTGACGTGCTGCCAATTACTTCCAGGTTCCTGGAGGGAGGAAGGAGTGGTTCAAACTACTGCGGCTGCCGTTGCATGTGCTACTTTTAACTACAGAGCTGATGACTCCTGAAATAATTATGATGTTATCCTTAGCCCACTGAGCAGTATAGAATAAATCTGACTACTGTATAATAGAAAGGCTGGAATGAAAATTGTTAGAATAAAACATACAGAAAAAAAAATCTTATTTATTTTATTGCTTGGAAAAAAAGTCATTTATTAGGAGGATAGAAAAACCTTTTAAGCTCTGTATTCACTCCTGTAAAACATGAAATATACATACGACACATGAAGTATACACTCTCTGAAAACCATGTTTACAAAGCACTTCTTGTGTGCTTTGTGTTCCATGGTATCAAAAGCTTTATAATACCACATTAACAAATATATCAAGGCTTGTAAAGCTTGTTAAAACCTTACAGGGGAGCCAGTTCAGCATATTTTATTTCTGTCCTTATGAATACATCAAAGATTTTGATTGTTGAGCTGCAATGTTATGAGGCTGTTGCATAATTTACAGAGGAACACAACCATGTCTATAAATAGGAGGCAATAGGTTTCATTAATAAATTAGAAGGTGAAATGATTGAGTAAATTTATATTTCATTACATGGGGTACTGCAAAAAAAAAGAGTCACAGGCTAAATAATGCCAACGTTTGTGGCTTAACCACCTAAAATATGGATGAGCAATGCAAATTTGTTTTAATGGGAGTTTATTACCTGCAAAATATACACAGCCAGGTGCATTTTTATGTGCAGTATTAATTCTCGAACTTAGAATTAGACAAAACTCATAGAATAAAAAAATGCCTATTGTTTTTACACACAACATCATCATTTATTTTGGCACCCTTGTTTGACATCTTGTGGGCTGTTCTGACTGATTTTTATTCAATTCAATTTCTCATATTCATGAAGACGTGGGCAAAAGTTAGGGGGAAAAACCAAGAATGAAAAATGAATGATGAGTCACATTTCTACTAATGAAAGCACAATGTGGAATGATGTCAGCTGAGTTGCTGCTTGCTGTGGAAAGCTGATGTTCTAAATTATTATGCTTATGTCATGCATATTGAATAAGAAGGCCCCCAGCAAGAACAGATGGGTTTCCAGTCTTTGTGGCTGCTTTAATGTGAAGATGCAAAAAATTTCATTGTAGACAGCAAACAGTTAAACCCTGTTATGAAACATTCAGGCAGATAAACAAGAGGTTAAACAGAAAACACTGCCGAGTCTGTTATGACAAGTGAATTATCGCAATTCATACTGAATTCTTAGCACTATGTACAACAGCTATATTAGACAAATTATGTAATAATGTACTTCAATTATTCCTTTGTCATCCACCAGACGTTGCTTGCTTTACTCTACATGTTGCTCATTTGTCTTTATTCTTCTGTTGGGGTTTTTGATTTCCATCTAAAAGTAAATAATCTTGTCAAAATCATCTCTTAATGACTCTTTTTTGCTCATGAAAATCGGCTTTGGTGGAGTAGGAACAAATTGACAGACACACATTGTTTGAAGAATCAAGACTTCCTTTCAAATAGTTGAACTGTGTCTTAGAAATGAATTCTCATGCACTTTAATTTCTCCCTCAGAAAGCAGACTGAACACCTGAAAATTGGACATGATGATGATGTCTGTCATGGGAGCCCAACATATTCAACCTGCAATTCCTCCTGAAATAAGTCTGAGTGCTGTAAATCCTTAAAGAAGCACCATGCAACTTTATTGCAGGCCTGAAAACCAACAAAGCTCTCGATACAAGGAACAGCAGTTTGTTAAAGCAAACAGGAGGTTTATATGTGCTCTAAATCTAAGGGATTACATTTGTAGTGTTTATTGCAGCAAAAGAGAACTTTATCCATCTTGGCAATGTAACCAAAATTGTCAATAAAAAGGTGATGTATACCTTTAGAATCAGGTAACACTGTACTCACAGAATTAGGAAGCCAAAGCATTCTACAAGAGACTTTTTTTGCACTTGTTGATTTTGTATTTTTCTGTTTATATAGAGTTGTGGCAAATCATTAAAAATTATGACTGCAAGGTTTTTGTTTTTTTTTTGCAAGGTGCTACCTTCAACTTTTTTTTCTTACATAACATTATGATAATCTTCACTTCACGATTTTATCTTGCTGGTGTTGCTGCTTGATTTTTAAAATGTTTAACCCTAACTTTAACTTTCTCTCTCACTCCACCATTATACTGAAAGATTCCCTTTTCAGATGGGACCTTTTTTTTTTTAAAGACAGACATTTCGACGTGTCATGGTAGGAAAAACACATGTCAAAGCAATAACATTTAAGAAGACTCCATTCCATTTAAATGTCCCAGAACGCCATGCCAGTGAGTCATAATGCCAGTGCCCTGGAACACCTTAACTAAATGCAGCCATTAATAAAATTATACATGTCTGTTTTTCCTGTTATGACACGTCATACTGTTTGCTGTGAAAAGGACTTCCAGGCAACATCCACTTACTTTGCAGTCTGATTTGCTCTAAACTGTGAGGAGTTGGTCTGCAGAGGAAACAGCTGCACCATTTCTGTACTGTCACTTATGGAATATAATTGTTCTTCTCTTCCACATTTTACAGACGGAGGCTTTTTTTTGTGCTTAAACCCCCATATGTGAAAATAAAATAGGGTGCAGTCAGAGGCAGTATGCAGCTCAAGCAACTGCACATTAATGATCTGAAATCAGTGTGGCATGACCCTCATTACCACGCTTATAGAACCCTCTTGTGTGCATTTCTGCAAATGCTCGTCTACATTTGTCTGTTCATCTGTGTGCGCATGTGGAAAAGCACGGACGGATTATGTGTAATGTATGTGCATCTTTGTGCCTGTGTGTGCATACGCATCTCGATTTAGTTTATGCACTTATTAGTTTAAGATCAACATCTTTGAAGTGATCTGTGAAGCTGAGTGTCATTATTTCCTATAGGCAGCCTGACAGAAGCACACAAACTGTATGTACACACAGTGGCACATACATTAAATGTTATGCTTGTGCAACAGTACCTGCACACACAATACATGCACACCCACTCATGAATACACATGGGCATGCATGGGCAGGCACACACGCACACACACAAACGCAGGTTCCCTCAGCTGGACTCTGCTGCTCGTCCCTTGCAGTGTTTGCGTTAGTTCATTGAGTTCTGAATCAACTGTTAGAAGAGTCCGCAGTGCAATAAGGGGGGACAATTAGCCTAATGAGGTGCAGGGGCAAATCACACTCAGTGCTGTGCTAACAGTTGCTCGGTGAATATTCATGTGCTGTTGGCTTTGCAGATGCATTAAAAGGCGGCGCTGCGTTGCTGAATACCAATCGTTACATTTCCACCTGTCGCTCGTCTGCTCCCTCAGTGAAGATAACATCCTAATCAGCCTCATTGCTCTGAGGCTTCTGGAGCGCGATGCGTACACAGCTATTATTCTATCCAGCTGCAGCTGCTGCTGTATGTAATTTCAAAAACAGAAACACCTCCTCACCTTCCACAAAAATAATTAGGACACATCACAGTATTTTTTAAAGAATAGAATAAAATATGTCTGTAGGTGAACACAGTGATGTTTGAAATGTAAATTTTTATGTTGTAAAAGCATCTGAAAATAATCCTATTCTCTAAGTATGTAAAATTAGACAATAAAAATGGAAATGTCTGTCTGTCTTTTGCATTGCATTTCTTTATATTATAACTAAGAATGACAAATGTCATAAAAATGGCAAGTACATTTTACTAATACAGGAAGTCAGAGAATTTATCTTCATCCAGAGAGTCTCAATGCACATGCTAACTGTTCTCTATGTTTTCTATTAAAGTCCTGCTGTTTCTTTATTTTTTTCCCCTAGAAGAGTGAAGCAGCTGCACACAGATGCATTTTATCATTGTTTCTTCACTAAAATACAAACACAACACCTGTCTGTAAACGAGAGTGATAACAGCAGAGTCTAAGGGAAGACGAAACAACAAGAGAGCAAAGTGAGACTGAGAGCTCTGTATGAATGTGGGACAGTACAGAGTTGGGATATTAATCTGTGTTTATTTATACAAATGAGATCTTTTACATTGACCAAAGTGAGTCATATAACCAATATCGATAAGTGTATTTTCAAGCCCTCACTACTGATTTTATATGCATGCTTTTAATTAATAGAGTTTAAAACTTTTTTTTTAATCCAATGATGTAGATCTATAGACCTGATTGTAAATACTGTTAGCCCTAAAAACCACATTTAAAAATTTGTAATGGAAGTAAAATAAACCCTAGCTAGCTGATGAGAATGCATATTGTGGTAATATGAAATTGTGATAATGAGATTGTATAATAACATTGGAACAGAAAACTGTGCCATTCTACAAAGTAATTTAATGTTGTTTTAAATAGAAATGCATATTGTTGTTGTATTTTAATAGGAGCCCGACATTATGTAATGTTATATAAGCTCATGATTACTGTATGAACTTGCATTAAAAATATGATGTAAAATGTCATAAAAAATGAATTGCACTGTAACATTGTAAAATGTAGGACTGGTAGCACACTTTGAAACTAGTTACGTGGACACCATTATATTGTGGTTTATTTGGATGCTGTGAGAGTGCATTTTAATGAAGACATAAAGCTCTGTAACCTTCTCACACCAGTATCACACTTCATTATGGGAAACATTTTCTGGTGCAGTTTATTTAAAAATGTTATTTTAACCTATTTTGCAAAAAAAAAAAATTAATTAGCTTCTGTTTTTGTCCTTTTTTAGTCTCTAGCGCAAGTCCTGCCATTTTTCTCTCCTCTCCCTCTCCCTGTCTCCATCTCCACAGCTTGTCTCGCTCCATGTATTTCTTTCTAGCAGAGTGGGAGACAGCTCCTTCATTAGCTGCTACTCACCAGTCAGCCGGGCCAGCTTGCTGGGCAGAACAGACTGAGGCTCAGGCCAGCCAGATGGAGGTGAGATTATTCTCCATTAGATAACATAATGGTACGATGGCCCTTATTCCCCTGATATGAGCAGACCAGTCAACTCGTCAGATATCCTTAAACAGCTTGTAGGTGATGATGAGGGCGATTTTTGGTCAATTGCAGTGTTAATAATGGACATATTAAGGAGTAGTAATGAGAAAAACAGTGGTAGCAGGAAGGGAAAGGCAATAAGATATTACAGCTATTGCAGAGATGACTAATATTAATATAGATCATTTTTTAAAGGCATAAAATTAAAGTGTTTCATACCCCTCAGCAATATTTCTTGTATTGCAGTTTCATCATTCCTCTTACTTCAGTGCTCTGTGTTTAACACAAATGATGTTATTGCATGCAATAGGTGTTTATCCGGATGAAATCAAGGGCTGGTGGGGATTTGTCAGGGCTCACCCATGGTAAAACTACACTATGTGCATTCAGGATACTTTTAAAGTACTGAAATGAATCTGTCCACTTAATGGCATGTTCCACCATGTTATGTAAGATAAGCAGTCAGCCAACAAACTCAGCAACTAACACTGAGTTAACCAAACAAATGTGTAAACAAACAACCCACAAATCGTCTGAGCGGTGAGCTGGGTGGGTCGGCCCGAAGCTCCTCTTAGATGCTGATATGTTCCAGAGCAAGCCATAAATTTCCTGATAATGAAAGGAAGTTTAAAAAAAAAAAAGAAAAAAAAAGAAGTGGGGATGTTGTCATTGCTCTAGGGGAAAAGTTCACAGGCTGAAGACCGTGAACGCAGCAAAAACAAACCCAGTACACCAAGAGGACAGACGGTATTTAACTCAACACTGCCATCTGCAGGTACCTGGGTGTAAATGTTGCAGGAGGTGACGACAAACAGGAAGACACAGCTCCTCTCTCTCATATGCATTAGGGCCAACTTTGTTCTTTTGAAACAGCCATCTGGCACTAATCAAGAACTTTAAACTTCGTGTACAGTTTAAAACTCCAGGTAGAGAAATGAATGAAAGAGAGAGTCGACTTCTTTGGGGTTCTGGCTTCCTGCTTCTATTATTCCGTCTTCTTTTGCTATTTAAATCTGTGCTGTGATCACAACTAAAGAATAATTGACTCATCGCTTCCTAAAAATGGAAAGGTACAAACTGTCAAGTCTGTTAAACCCGCCTAAGTGGAGCATAATGAACTCGTGTTTCAGTGGCAATGTTGTTAAAACATTGTGGATAAGAGGTCTTGCAGCTGCTTAAGTCTGGCTCACAGCTGCACATTCAGCAAATTCTGGAGCCAATTCGGCCCCAATGAAATGATAAAATGCTAATATGGAGCAAAAGGTACAAAAACAAGCCTTTAAATCTTAACATGAGGTTCTGTATGAAAGATTAATTAGATTTATCGACCATTTGAAATTCCTGTTATGTAAGTTTTTGTTTGTTTTACACATTTAGGAGTACAACTTTCTGTTTACATGATACTAGTGGTACAAAACGATGCATAAATAAACAGCCCATAGCCCAGTATGTTTTTGAATGCATCATAAATTTGACTGAAAGCATAACACGCAGGCTAAAAAATGGCTTAAGCTCACAATATGTAGTGATTAAAGTAAAGAAGACCATAAATTATTAAATGTTTGTAGTGTATTTTGTTCAGTTGTGTTCTAACTTTATCTCAAGTGTTTCAAAAAATATTCAAACTCAAAGAAAACTGTGGTTTTATTAAAGGAAGCAGTAAATTTAATTTTGTTTCCTGTCACTAATTTCCAGTGTGACATCAGTCAGGTAGTGAGGAAGGAAGTTGGCCAGTGTGACAAAAAAAAAAAAGAAAGCATGAATAAAACTTTTGTAGATGAGCTCATCTGAAAACATTTCTGCCTGAGTCAGTCATGGCAGTTTAATGGCCACACACCACTTGACAATGCAATGAAACTATCTTTAATCTCACTGTTTTGATAGAGAGACCTCTAGAGGCAGAAGTTACTCTCTATGTATTTGAGACAGGTCCCCATTAATGTCCAGTTTTTTTAAGTTAGCTCACTTCCTGTAAGATAGAAACTTCGTCTGTTGATACAGCTAAGTGCCATGTCTCAGTCTTAAAGATCTTAATCTCAATGTGAGAAATTAAGACAGGAAGACACTTTTTTAACTATAATGTCTCTGAGAACAACCTGTCCGTTTCCATGAATTACTCAGCTGTTGTTTGTTAAACCAGTGTGCACCAGATTGTTTCATCATTTCAGAGGCAAACAAATTGAAACTCATCCTGGATGATGTCACATCCTGTTAATATGTAGCTTGTTTTTATCCAGAGCGCAGTCTTTTCTTTCTTTCTAAACCTCATTAGCTGATATTAAAAACATTAGACGTTGCGATTAAGCACTCAATAGTTCAGAACTATTTTGCACAGGGAATGATTCACACTATCTTCCTTCCCTGGAATGTATTAAATAAACCTATCTGAGGTGTTAGTTCTCACTTTAACACCCACTAAAAAATTTTGTGAACCCTACAGTCAGGACAGTCAGATGGTGGAGAAGTTTAAATAGGATCCCTTTAAAGGAAAAACATGGAATTTTGGAATGAATTCCTTTTCTTGGCCCGAGAAAGGAAATGTGAGAATGTGAGATGCCTCTGAGTGAATCCAGATGCGAGATATTGAGACCCGACTGCAAACCCTGACTGAAACCAGAAACTGTATATACATACACCAATGAAGTGTGAATGTCAACATCCTGCTCACTTCTGTCCTACTCACATCGCTTTCAGCTGGTTCTAAGATCTCCACAGCTGAAATGACGCATAAAGTGCAGAATAATTTCAAGCCCTCCAAACCTCACTGGTGTGTTCATGTGTGCATGTGTGTGTGTACAGGAAATTAGATTAAAAAAAAAAAAAAAAGCTATTTGTGATGTATACAAGCAATGTTTTATTTAGATGAAAAACCAAACCAATGCTTATGAAAGTGCAAAGCTGAACACTTTCATACATAAAAAGGAATGAAATCAGCATTAAAATACAAGTTGATTTCTCTTTCTTTTTAAATCTATGTGCAAAAAGAGATTCTACATACAGAAGATGCATGTATAAACACTTGGCCATAAGAGAGTGCGGCCTGTGAGAGCAGACTGCTCCTGTTAGATTTGCTTGAAATGCAAAGTATCTCCTTGATGTTGAGTTTGTTGGAATAGAAAAAGCACTCCATTTTAATTTCTGAATTATTCATTCCTCCTAAGTGGGTTATCGTCCATTTAAGGGGCCTCATGTGTGTGTGTAACGTGTATGTTATTGCGAAGTAAAAACCCAGAAGGGAGAAGAAAAAACAACCCGTACCGTGTTCTTACCACAGAACTCTGTATTTCATCCTGTCAACCTTCTGTTTGGATTAGGGGGCTCCTGCATTTTCAAGTTTTACTTACAATAAGGACGTAAATCAACACGGTCCTACTGTAAGTTGACAAACCTCCACACAGCATGAACAGTTAGGAGTTATGTTTTTTTTTTCTGTCAAACAGGGTAAGTGGTTTCTGTGGGCCAGAGAGCAAAATAAACAAACTTCTAATAATAATCTCTGCAGAAGTCTGGTCTGTGATTTTCAGTAATATCAGGAAGTTTCCTTTAAAAGCTGTTCCTGGTGTTGCATCATAACCATAAATGTAGAATCATGCTTCTGGCTTATTCGTAAGTTTTAGTATTTCAGTGTTGGCCTCTGAGTGTGCTGCACATGCAGTTTACCAGGATACGAAGGAGATTATCTCAGTCACTTCCTCGTGAAACAGACAAAAACTTTTGACAGCAAAATTTAAATAAAGTTGCCTTAAATTGCTTAGCTGAAAGTTTAGAAATCACTCGATCCCACCTCATCCAGAACATGAGAGGCAGAAGCAGCTGACGGCTTCAGAGCTGGAAGGAGTATCGAGGTTGAAGTCGGAGAGGTGATGTGTGGTTAATGCTGCCCTCATCTGACCAAGTTTTAGCACTAGGAGTTCAAACATACCCACAGACAAATGTCTGCACTCATTTACAGACCTGGTTTTAAACCTTGATGTCTCACAGATCTAAGAAGCCATAAAAATGAAATGCAGATTGTTTCCTTTGAACTAGCTGAGATAAAATCTCCCCAGGTTGATGAAAACTGTTAATATGTATCATACACCTGCTTCTTCCAGTGCTCGCTGGACTTTCTTTAGACACACAGCAGCAAGTTAGAAGTCCACAGGCCAAATCCAAACCCTGTTTCAGTCTCTCTTTAATAGAGGTTACACCACTTATAACAATTATCTGCTTGACCACTGAATCTACCTTCAGTATCACAAGGCTGAAAACCTTCAGAGACAACTTTAATGTGCAGAAGACATGAACAGATGACACAACAAAGCATACAAAGTGATTTGACTTTAAAATAAAGACTAAAGAGATGCAAAGAATGCAAACTATAGCCACAACCATAACAGAGACGCCTGTACTTAGAAATATTCAGCATCTCTCTTAAACTATTAATTCTCTATATCTAATCAGATGTATTTGTTTGGTTTTGAAAATGAAAGACGATGCTTTGTGCAAACTGTATTTTTTTGTCTTCTTGAAAGGCATTACCGCAAATGAATTTCAAGGGAATACAATAAAACATTACATAATAAGATATAGCACAGCTGCTGTTTTTACATTTAAGATCATATCGCTGCTGTGCGAAGCAAATGATGAAATTCATGGCTCCTCTGTCCTGGGGGGAAAGAATATTGAGGAGAACCCTCAATTTTCCCCTGCCTTTTCTGGGTAGAAAAGCAGAGTGAGATACTGTTCTTTTGCAGAAGAAAACAGGTGATTCCCAAAGTCTTGCAGTTGTACAATCTATAGGTGTTTGCCACGAAAAGGGGCTAACAGCAGCTTTTGCAAAAATCATGACACGTGGCGTTTTCACTGGCTCCAAGTTGGGCTGCTGCGTTAGTGGTAGATTGGTTATTGGTCCTTCTTGGAAACTGAGAACCTTCTGCCATCTGTGTCTGCTTGGGGTCCATTGTGTCAACCAGGTGCTCGCATCCGTCCCCTTTATGTCCTTAATACCAAAGGACTGTGGGAGGGCGTTTAAGGCTCAACACTGTCCATAGGAGGGTTTTTTTTTTAAAACTCTACCTAACAGTCCTCTCCTTTAAGATGTATGAGGGGAGAAGACATGAGTGAGACAATAAGCTCCAGCTTGCAGATGGTCGAGTCAGAATGTAGTGAAGTTGGAGGCTTATTAAAGAAACAAAACAAAAAACAAAAAGAACAACTTGGTGCCATTTTTGACAGAAGCCCTCAATTTTTTTCTGCAATAACAGCCTGTTTAGCCAATATTCTTATCAAATTACACTGACGCCGATTAGACTGAAATTACAGAAACTGAGGAGGAGTTATTTTAAACTGTTACCCAATTATGTTTTTAGAAGACAGAGATGAGAGCAAAGACCCCGTATAGGAGAGCACAGGGGTAAGCAACCAACAGCTGCTGCCCATCCATGGCCAACGCAGAGATGAAGATCTTTGAGGCTGAGAAACTGCACCAGCCGATGATTGCTGCCGTTAGTATAACTCCAAACATGCCCCTAAAGTGGACAAGGAGGA